>NDGM011141423.1:0-24467 GCA_002564305.1 Octomys mimax | reverse complement strand
CCGTCGAACATATGCCTTCTTCTCTCCATCAGGCCTGATTAGGGTATTGACCTTGGCAACATCCATGTCATAGAGCTTCTTCACAGCTTGTTTGATCTGGTGCTTTATTGGCTTTGACATTCACAGTGAACACAAGTGTGTTGTTGTCCTCGATCTTTTTCATGGCTGACTTTGTGATCAGGGGGAGCTTGATGATGGCATAGCGGTCAAGCTTGCTTCTTTTGGGGGCACTCTTCCAAAGGTATTTGACCTGCCTCCAGAGCTGCAGTGTCTTGGGATGGCGGAAGATGGGTGACATGCATATCTTCTTTTTGTGGCTGTGGACGCCTTTCAGCGCAGCCTTCTTGACTTTCAAAGCTTTTGATTTGGCTTCAGCTTTGGGAGGGGCAGGGGCTTCCTTCTTCACCTGTGGCACCATCTTAGTAGAAAGGCTCTCTTGAAACAGTTTTTGAGTTAAATTATTTTCCAAGGGAAGCATATTTGGAAGCTAATCTTGGCATTTCAAGGTGGACAAGAAAGACCTCTAAAGGCCGTATGAATTGGATAAGTCCATAAGGTAGAGGTCAGAAAAAGACACACCCCCTAGCTGCTAAAGAACTTTGATAAATGGCATACAACACATTCCCATGGTGGAAACTCAAGGTGGACAAACTAGGTAGAGCCTGTCTGTTTGGTTCGCTGGCTAGCCACGGATGCCAAGGACCCTCGGCTGTCTCTTGGCTGAAGTAAGCACACCTTGCCTTGAGTGGCTGCATGCAGGATGATCAGATCTCAGCCTGTCACTATTGCGGATGGAACACGGCCCACAGCACTTCTCTCTGAAGGAGCAGAAGTGCATGAGGTCTGAATCTTGGAGCAGCCACAGTAGAAGGAAAAGATATGAGGAGGGCATCAGGCTGGCTGGGTAACACTACACGTGACTTGGAGCAAAGATGACTCAGAGCCAGTGGTCCTCTGAACTTCTGCTGCACTAGCATTGAGGCATCATCAGACTCCTGGGGGAGGGGCCAGAGAAGTCCTGACATGGGGCGCAACAGCTCTTACCTGGAGCCCCTGGACCATCATGCTGGTCCTGCCTCTGTGTGCTCTGGGGTCTCGGGGTTGCCCCCGCTCTGCCTGTAAACTGTCTGCAGATCCATGCTCCTAGGTGTCTTGGCTCCAAACCTTAAGTGTGCCTTAGTTCACCCTGTTCTCTCTCACTAGAAATGTGCATACTTAAGTCTCTGCTCAAACAGGTCTGCAGTGAATCCTGGAATCTACAGGCTAGGTGACTGTGGCTCTCAGCCTTGGGTGGCAGCTCGAGCAGTACAGGGCTGGGGTGAGGGCTGTGGTTAGGAACTTGAGCTGATGCTAGAGCACCTGAGGTTGAAATCCTGCTCAATCTCATGCTTCTGTGTAACTCTAAGAAGCTATCCAAGTGCTCTGTAGTTTGGTGTCCATGTCTATAAACATGAAAGTACTTACCTCATAAACTTTGGGAAGGACTGAACATAGTAGCACATGGCAATCATGCATCCTGTATAGTAGAGAGTTGTCCTGATTAATAACATATATTTAAATAAACCAAAGCAACTGAAAGAGAATCTTGTCCCCAAAGTCTCTTCTCTGCTGGTTGACTCAGAGTGGGCTTTACCCTCAATTGTAAGCTGGTTGGCATCACTCCACTTAGGCCCATCAGTTGGGCAGTACTACGCTGGTGCCACTGTGCCGGAGCTGAGGCCTCGCAGCTGCAAGGCCACAAGCATCACAGGATCCCAACGCCCTCTGGTCAAAACACTGCCAGTAGGAATCTGAGCAGGAGACATCACCAATATTGTGATGGGGAAGGTTAACTGGGCCAACTTCATCAGCTTGGGAGCCCCCCGGGGTGTTAGTGAAGCACCCATCCTAGAGTGTCTGGGTGGGTTATGGAGGCAGAACCTCAGGCACTATGTCTGGCTTCCCACCCTTTCCTTTCTGGCACTGTACCCAGTCTCAGCTTCTCTGCATCATGAACTAAGTAAGGCTTTTTGCTCTGCTATGCCTTTCTGCCATGATGCTCCTACCTTGGACCCGTCCCACCATGGACTGAGTCTCCTGAAATCTGAGCCAAATTGAATCTCTCCTCCTTTAAGCCGTGCCTATTGGATATCACCTCCCTGCGGATGGATGGCAAGCTGATTGACCCAAACATCATCTTGCATTCAGGTTTCAGGAAGGAACATGCATCACTGTCTATTCAACAAGGATGAATGGAACTCATCAGGGATTGCAAGTTCGGTCTGTCAGTAGCAGCACAGTTAAGGAGGTGACCTTGAGCAAAGCAAAGGAAGAGTATGAGCAGCATCATTCCTAGAGAGAAGAGGTCGGGAAAGCTCAATGAGAAGAGAAAATTTAGGGCATGTGATTTTTGTTTTATGTTGCCTTGTGACACTCAGAAAGGAAGAGCCTTTCTTCCTCTTTTTAAAGCACGTGATGTGAGGGAAGAAGGTAGAATGCTGGGTCCTCCTTATAGTAAGAAGTGTTGCCATGAGTTCAGGATGGCAGTTGGAATTGCTGACCATTATACTGCTTGAGGAAAGCCTTGCACGATGCTTGGACAGTATTTCAAACAGCTCAAGGACACAGAAAGAGTGAGCGAGCAAGAGGAGGGCATGGGCAGACTCAAAACCTGACAATTCTGTAAAACACTGAAAGCAAACATAGGAGAAAGAGACTCACACATGCACACAACACCCTGAGAAGAAGCTCTTCGGAGGAGCCCCAAGCCTGGAGGCAGGAGCCCCAAGAATGGGTGAAATGTCCTAAGACTGTCCTTCCAGGAGGAAGACACGAGGATGCATGATGTTCCAGAATGGGGGAAGCTAGGAATGCGTGGGCAGACACTGCAGTGTCTGGGTTGACTGCCACACTGGACTTTCCAGAATGATCATTTACTGCCCCAGCACCAACTCCATCAGATCCAGTCCCATGGACATCAGCCCTCTGCCTTCTGAGTCCAGAATGGCCTTCCCATCCGCTTCATCTGTGTATTTCCCCAGTTAGGTCACTGTTCCTAATGCACCCAGCCAGCAACACTGCCAGGGAAGGGACCCTGCACTTGAGACTCATAGAGCACCCTTTCGAGGGTCCCACACTCACTACTTCTGCCTGTGAACAGCACTTCCTTTGACTTCATCTAAATGCCTAACTGGCTTCTAGAGGCCAGTTTTAATATCTTTCAGTATCACCATCTCCTTAAGCCAACCTGGGACCTCATGCCTGTGTCTAATACTAGTGAAAGCCTGTCTAGCAGTGCGATTCCTTTGCTCATGCTTTTATTCTCTCAGGACATTGAAAAGAAGGACTGTGTCTCTCTCAGCACATGGCTTGTAACGCTTGTGGAATAAATGAGTAACAGTGTATGACTAGACTGCGTGAAAGATGCTTTTGTGGAATGCTTAGGTTGGAGTCATTTAGAAAAAGCCTTGAATGACAAGATGAGAAGTGTTTGATGAATTTATCAGGCAAAGGGAACTATGACAGATCTGGGTGATACTGGGAAAAGTCCAAGAACTGTTGGGATAGCAGCGACGCATGGCAAGGACAACATGTAAAACTCAACCCACACAGGAAAATTCTGGTGAGGAGAGTGTTTCAAGAGTCCGGAGTTAGGTAGTGTTTTCCAAGTAGGGGGAGGAAAACCTGCAAATACAAACTATAACAAAACTGGCAGGAAATAAAAATTAGATCACAACTGTTTCGATGGCTTCATGAAAAGCCAAGCTGAAGAGTAAATTCCTTCTGCAACCCAGTCCTTGTTAGGTCCTGGATTTTAATTAAGGAGAGAGAAAGCATTGCAGCAGCATACTGAAGGTGGCAGGGCATACGAGAAGCATCAGATTGGGAGCTGGATTGTTTATGGTATTCTTGTCAATATAATTGTCATCTCAGCACGCTGTTTATTTTTAAACCCAAGCTTTGTTTTGCTTTATCGGCAAGAGTAGTTGTTTGCAGTCATGTTTCAATGTAAGATGTTTGTTCAAAATTCTAAATATAATTAGTACATTAATTTTTTCCTTGGGACCTGAAGGAATAGTTTATAAGCAAAGAAATAGTCCAAAAAGGTGCCCAGAATGGCCCATTGACACATAGTTGTCCTGTGCATTGAGACTGCCTCGTTCTGAAGAGGCCACCCCTATAAGGAAGACGGGGGACCCAGCCCTGGCTCTGCCCCGCTGAGTGTGATCTTGCGGAAATGCTTCTGTTCTGTAGCCCTAATGATGACACAATGACATCACTTCATCCACGGGCAAGCTACCTCTCTGGCCACAGTACTAGGCCAGCCGCACTGTCCTGCATGTAGAAAAGCTCCAGAATCTGATAAAGACATGATGCCTGTCTGGGCTGGGACCCTGTCCTTTGTAACAAGAGGTGCCAATGTCTTTCTTTTACAAGTGAAATACAGGGGGCCTGAGAAGTCCAAGGTCCAGTGCAGGACTTGTCCAAGGACACACAGAGGGTAGAGGTCTGAGCAGAGAGCAGCGCCAGTTGCCTGTCTTCCCATTTGCCTCCCAGGCTGTCTCTGTTGCCATCTCCTTTATATTTATAGTTCAGGATAAGCTTTGTATCTTAGAGAAGGTTCACGATCTCCTGGGTATGAGAGCAGGTGCCCAAGAATGGCCATGTCCCTTTTCTCCCTCCCTTCTTCTCCCCTCCCCTCCTTTCCTGTCCCCTTCCCTTTTCTTCTCTCCCTTTCCCAGCTCTTCCCTGAACATTCATCATGGCCCATCAGTGTCTGCAGTGCTGGGAGTCTCCACATTCACTTTTCCATGGATCCCCCAGAGTTCCTGATCTCCTGAGCCTGGCTTTCCCTTCACCTAGCTCTTCCCATCACACCTTCCCGGCCCCATGTGTTGTGACCCAGGTACTTCTTATGTGTCCTCTTCTCTCCCCATCCCATTTCCAGACGAATGTCAGCTGGAGGGAGATCTCACTTCATAAAGTCCCAGACCAAAGCCACATCTCTGTGGCTGCACCAATGCATGTGGCTTCCAAGCAAGAGAATCATATCTAGATTCAGACCAAATGCCACTCAGTCACTCAGATCTGAGTGTGTCCAGCCTGGTGGGTCACTCTTCTAAACCTCGGAGAATTCCAGCAAGATAGGACAAGATGGTTACTCTTCTCAGGTCCCTATGAACTAGAAGCCCATGGTAAGTGCTGTCATTGGAAGAGACACAGGAGGGGAGCAGCAGAAAAGGCAGAACTTAGGCAAGGAGTAGCTCAGGTAGGGGCTGGGTGCTGCCCAGCTGCACAGGGTGGCAGCAGCAGGAGGAGAGCCCAGGTGGTGATGGAATGACCCAGTGGGATGACCTAGTGGAGTGCCCCCATGGAATGATCCTGTGGGATGACAGTGGATGACCCCATGGGATGACCCCATGGGATGACCCAGTGGCATGACATCATGGGATGACCTAGTGGGATGCCCCTATGAATGACCCCATGGAATGACATTGGAATTCCCCAATGCAATGACCCAGTGGGATGATTCCACAGGATGCTCCCATGGAATGACAGTGGAATGCCCCCATGGGATAACCCCACAGGATGCCCCCATGGAAAGAAAGTGGGATGACCCCACAGGATGACCCCACGGGATGACCCAGTGGATGGCCCCACAGAATATTTGTAAGGCAGTGAGGAGGGGGCTGCCTGCACAACTAAAAGCCTGAATCGCAAGCTCCGATGCTCTTGTGCTCACTGTGCACCCTGCCGCAAGCTACCTCCCTCCTCACAGTCTCATGTTCTCTTTTCTCACCCCAGACCTGCAGGCCCCACAACATGAAGACAGGACTGAAAAGATGCTGCCTGCTGTGAAGTGCTGCTCCATTCCCAGCTTGCTGCTGGGCTGGACAAGTCCTTATTTTATGTATTGCCCTTGCCTGCCTATTCTTCTCCTTTCCCAGTACTTTGCCCTCATCCATAAGCCTCCCCAGATCCTGCCTCACCTCTTCCAGGAGGACCTGCTGCTACCCACCATGCAAGAACACAAGGGCCTGAAGGCACTGATCCTCCCAATGAGGAGCGGAATCAGAACTGGGCCAGTGGGAATGACTTGTGGGATTCAAGCAAAGGGAAACCAGGCCACGGAGCTGGCTGCAACTCGTGCTACCCTCACAAAGCACTTCAGAGCAAAGCTTGGCTCCTGACGGAGGCTCCCCAGCACCGTGGAGGACCTCAACCACACCTACCCTCCCTTCTACAGCAGGAACACAGATCTGCTGGGCCCCACTGAGGCCCTCCTTCACTGGCACAAAGAGAAGGAGACCGCTACCTCAAATGCCACAGTGCCAGTGTCTCCCTGATATCACCAACCACGATTAGGGGCAGAGCCAACCTTTATTTTCCAACTCAGCACACATCACTTGCTCTTAGTCAGCAGCAGGCTGGCTTCCCTTGGGCAGCGAATCTCAGCAACACTTCATGAGAAGCTTTACCGTGATATACAACAGCGCCTTCCTGAGAGCCATCTCTATGTGCATTCCTAAGATGCAATCAGTGCTCATTATGCAGAAGGAGGGAAGAGCTGCACACAGCAAATAAAAACAATAGAACACCTTCATGTGTGCAGTGCTCAACTATATCTCAATTAACTATACATCGAGATGCTTAACTGGGAAGGAGACTCTCTGCCGCCCTGACTTCACTGTTCTCTCCCCACTCAAGAACCAGGAAGCCAACACCCAGAGAGGGTGGGGAGAGAGAGGCTGAATCATCCCCGTGGAAGTCATGAGAACGGAGGCCAAGCAAAACCAAGGCTGAGATGCCAGAGCATGCACTCGGCGGAGACTTTCCAAACCCTCTCACCAGGATCCACCCTTCTGAACCCAAACCAGGCAAGAGCAAAGAAAGACATTTGTCCATCCGTGACCCAGTGGGTGGTGCTCAGGCTTGTTCACCCCAAGACCCCACATCCGATGTGCCGAGCACTATCTGCAGGCAATGGGTCACCCATGGCCCAAGCTCCTCACATTTTTTGACCTCTTCTGGAATCCACCAGCAAGGCCTCCAGAGCTGGGACAGTCCTGCCAACCCCTGTCCTGGCTGGGAGCTTGCCCACCCCTCCTCACAGGGCAGAGCTCCTTGGTGGTCTCTGTATCTCAAGGCTGGGCAGGCTGAGCAGTAAGATCCACACTCATTTCAATCAGTGCTACACAGCACTGATTGGGAGAGGTTGCCTGGGTTGGCAGTGGAGACAAAGCTGTCTGTTGTTCCTGAACTCACAACCCGAGCCTCCCAGCCTCCTCTGTCAGGAAAGCAGCACGCAGTGACTTGTGGGCCCTGGACCCCACGTAGGTGATAGGCGTCTCACTCCAAGGTGGTAGTGGAGAGTGCATGCACGGGAGGTCTTAGCCACTGGAGATCTGTACCCAGATCGCTGCAGGTGAAACTACAGATAGCACCAAACTTGGTGATTGAGGCATGGCCAAAAGTGGGGTGACTGCCTAAGTGCAAGTCACCTTGCCATTAATCCCTCTCCAAATGCTCTCCCTCATTTTAAAAACACACTCACTCCATCTTTCCTGCCAATGTCTGCAGTAGTTCTAGAAGCATCTTTCAGGCGCATCTTTAGCTGCGCTATCCTGACTGCCTTCCTGTCCTGGTCAGTTCAGAACAGGTACCTTTCGTGGTCATTTTAACTTGGGAGAAGAACCAGAAGCCACATGGTATCAAGTGCTGAGAATCCGGTGGACAAAGGCTCGCAGTAATGTTTTCATTGGATAGAGACTGCTGCAAATGCAATTGATTCAGGGCCTCTGGACAACAGCAAAAGGATACCCATGAAAGGCTCTTAGACCTGCTTCAGACAGCAGCAGGAGCAGGGGAATAAGTGCACTCACAGGGAAGAGGGATGTCCGAGGCAGCTGAACGGTGATGTGTCTTGCTCGGCTAATATTTTCCTTAAACTTTTATTGAAACTTCACTGTATTTTTATCATTCCTGCATGGTTTCCCACATATATATATGCTTAGGCTAAAGCTTAACAAATTAGTCACTTAAGTGACTAACAACGATAACTAATAGTAACAAAGAATGGCTGCAAAACATACTGTAATAAAAGTTATTTAAAACTATGAATTGTTTATTCCAGAAATTCTCCATTTAATATTTTCAAAGCACAGTTGACTGCAATGACTGAAACCACAGGAAGTATAACCGTGGCTAGCGGGGGCTCCTGTGCACACTCCCCTCTTTCAAGGGCCCTTAGGAGCCAGCTACTCAGATGCTGCAGCACTGAAATGCAGGAGGCTGGTTTCCTGAGGCACCTGAGGAAGACTGTCCTTGCCAATCCTCTCTCCTACGCTAAGCCACTGGGGCAGCAGGCTCAGTGGGCTACGGCAGGATGGCTTTGCCCATCCTGACTGACACACCGTATGGGCCACGTTGATGCCTTGAGCGATGCTTTTCCTTGTGTCCCAGTCTCAGTTTCCTCATCGTCACAGTCTCCCTGCAGCCCAGTTGTGTTCTCACAGCCTCCACGACCACCAGCCTTCTAAAAACACACTGAGTCCATTAATTCCGCCTCTGTTTTTGAGTTTCGTTTGCCTGCATCTGCTGCCTGACCACTTCCGCTATGTGCCTATCAGGAATCCTCCTTTTTTGTACCGGGAATCAAAACTTAGGACCTTACACTTGTCAGGAAGGTGCTTTGACCACTGAGCTATCTCTCCATTCTCTATTAGAAACCTGATATCAGCTTATCCAAGGTAAGGGGACCATCTTTCCCTGACATTCCTTCTCTTCTATCTTAGTAAATAAAACCACTGTTTTGACCCAGGCAGTTACATAAACAATCCAGTGTCATTCTCTTCTTTCCTGTCCCTCCCCAGGCTTTAAATGCTGCAGGCTCTTGACACCCTCTGCTTCTCCCATGTCCATACCCGTGTCTTCCCCTGCCTCCCACGTGCTTGTCCTTACTCCGGTCTTGCTCTGTCTAGGCACCAACAGACCTCAGATGCCTGCATCCTCCCCACTTCCCACTTACAGTCTCTTTCATGATCTCCTCAGGCCTCACTACCTTGGCAGAGTCTTGAAGGCGCTTGTGACTGGCCTCAATCTAGCATCCAAGCTCAGGGGCTGGAGCCAGAGCCTCCAGCGCCAAGTCCAGCCTCCCCTGGAAAAGCCCCTCAAACCACTCTGAGCTCATTGTTCTCTTCTGCCAATGACAATAAATAAGGCTTAATTTATTGAGTTGATGTGAGCATTGAATCAGATAATTTATAGTCACATACATAACTATATTGCTCCAGACATGATAGCTATTACGAATAATTATTAATAAGAAGAATCACTAGATATTGGCCACTCCCTCTGTGCCAACAACTCCGCCAACAGCTCACACCCACACATCTTATTTACTTTTCATGATGCCTTCCTTGCCTTGGTTACAGAGATTAGGAAACATGTCCAAAAAAAAAAAAGAAAAGAAAAAGAAAGAAAGAAAGAAAGAAGAGAAAGCACTCCTGGTAAACTGCAGAACTGAGAACCAAGCCAGGTCTATTAGTTTTTCAACTCTACCATAAAGGATGGATCAAGAAGCAAAATAATGCCACTACTTGATATCCAGAAGTAGAACAACGAGCTTAAGAGATAATAGGTCATTTGAACATGTTGTAGAATAGGGTTTCCAGCATGTGCCCTTCTGGGTAGGATGCATTTGCCGAGAAGACAACATGAGACTCGTTGTATATCATGCAATCATCAAAAATCACAGCTATATGATTACTTCGTGATGACCTAGGACTAAGGACACAGGGCTCAGAATCTGATTGCTTTCGTATGGATCTCAGTCTTTTAACATTCTAGAACATTCTTTGACCTTCAGCAAACAATGAAACCTCTCCTATAAGATGGTTTTAATGTCTAAATAAGGCAATATACACATAGCAGTTGGAAAGTTCCTGGTAATTGTCTTCAAATGTTATCACCACTATCTTCACCATTACTGCAACTGGTATAAACCAGAAGCCCACATTCTCCCTGTTTTATGTGTTTCCCTAAATTATAAAGCACAAAGACATAGATAAGACTAGAAGAAAATATGTTCATATGTCAAAAATGGGTTTTCCTGGCTTGTGTAATTGTGAGCCATTTTTTGTCCTTTTTACCTCTGTATTTTTCACATTTCTGGAGATTAATGTATTCCACTTTTATAAGAAAACACTGACACTCTTCTGTGGCTTTAGACAAAGAATTTTGTTTTCTAACCTCGGTGACTTTTTTTTAGAAAATCTTCTTTGGTCATTTAATTCATTTAAAATCCCTGATCCATTTTTGATCATCTGAAATATAGTGACAGGCACTCAAATCAATCCCCACATTCTAGCTTGGCAAAGAGCATAAATTATTTTAGAAGTCATGTCAGGTAGAGTTTATTCCAAGGTTTGCTTGCAAATTTTAATCAGAAAACACAGAAGGTATATGCAGCTGAGATTGAAATGTCCCTTCACCTTGTACTTGGGACCACGTTGACTTACTGTTCGCCCGGCTGATAGGTCTGGCAGAAGTTACAGCTTGTATGATAGAGGCAGCCTGGGCAGGAACTGAGGGAGACACATAAAGAAACATTTATTTAAAAAAGGTAAATCAACCATAAAGATCCTCCCAGCAGACCTGAGAGATGGAAGCCTCTCTCTCATTTTCTCCTTGGCAAAATTTAATCTATCGCCGGGGTTTTTCAAGCGTCATATTCAAAGAGATGCAAATTCATCAGAGCTGAGACCCCAGCTGACTTTTAGCACCTTGTGAATGTCAAAGGGGCTTAAATGTTGTCGTGAGTCACCTCCTTCCATCCTAACTAATCCAGGCACACGTGTGCTTCTACATGTGTGCTGGTGGTGGAGGGTGTGTCCACAGAGACAGGTCATTTTGTTAAAGAAGAAAAGCTAAAATAAAGCACACATCTAACTATGTGCCTGCTGCCTCCTTTGTGTGAATCTGTTTACAGTAGGTCTGAGATTTAAACAGGGAATGCCACACTGAGAAACAAAAATGGGATTCAGAGAGTCACAGCCCACCACCAATGTGCAGGGCTGGCAATAGAGCTTCGGGTGCTTTGTTTGGATGTCTCTAAGTAGGAGTCATTCTATCTATTGGCCTCTACATAGTGTACCCTGATGAACCTGCTCAGTGGTGACCACTAACTTGTGAGTGACCCTTGACCGCCACAGGGGTCACTGCACACAACTCCCCTAAGCATATGTGATGCATTTACAGTAGAAAATGAGGGGTTTCAATTAATATTTCTCACACAGACATGGTGGATGGGAGACTTGTGTTCTGTTCCAAGGTTGGCAAGACTGTTCCAGGATGGATTTCTCCTCTGTCTTGGCACAGATGAAGGACCAATCTATTAATGGAAATTCTATAACTTGAAGTCACCAGAGAGAAATGATATTAAGTTCCCCACTACACACCAAAGGCTCCAGATTACATATTAGTAATGTAGGATTGTTACCACATGTACGAATTTGAAAATCATTTTTTCATTCAATTCAATAAATATTTATTGAGTTTCAACTAAGCATGGGGATGCAACTATGTAGATTCAGTGTTCACTGTAGGAAGAATATAGGCTTCTGGGGAGAGATTCGGTCACCTGGGGTCACAGCAGCGCTACTCAATAAATAAGCTCTTGGGTAAGTACAACAAGAAGCACTTGTTAGTCCCGTGACGTGGGAGGTCGGCTTGCTGGCTCCACTGCTCTTGCCTGGCCTCGCTCACTTGTCTGAAGGTTGATGAGCTTTTGGCTGAGCAAACTGGATGACTGAGCTCTGCCCTCGTTGCCCAGGGACTAGCCTGAACAAGCTATCAGGGCAACAGCAGAAAAGAGAGAGGAGGAGGAAGAGGAGGAGGAAGAGGAGGAGGAGGAGGAGGAGGAGAGAGAGAGAGAGACAGACAGACAGACAGATAGAGACAGAGACAGACAGAGACAAACAGAGAGACAGACAGAGACAGAGACAGAGAGAAAAAGAGAGAGAGAGGCCCCAATCACAGAGGCAGAGCTTCTGCCCTCTGCTTGCCTCACCCTTGCTAACATCCTATTGGGCAGAGGTGATGCAGGTGATGCATACTCTAAGGAGGAGTGCAGGGGTGCTGCAGAGTGGCATTGCGAAGGCATGGGCGCCTGCATGGAGAACAGTGGACTGTGTCTGCAGTCTGTGTCTCAGAGACAGGGAAGGTAGCTGCTACTGTCTTGCAAACAAAAGAGCAGACAAGAACCCCTGGAGTGTCGAGGACGGAGCAGTGCACCCTGGGAGATACAGGAAAGGTCTTATGTCTAAGCCAAGCTTGATAACAGATCAGGAGAGACAGACATCGTAGGCCACCGAAGATGCAGACCAAGGAATGAAGGCAGAGAAGGATGCCAACCAGTGTAGAGGAGTCTGTGGGATGGGGCAGTGGGTTAAGTTGAAGGTGCTGGATTAGGCTAAGCACTCAAGTGAGTTCTGAGGATGGGAGATGAAAGATAGTTTTGCCAATTCCAGTGACCTTCACATTTAGATCAATAGAGGAGACTGCATTAACGCAACCTACTTTATTGACATATGGAGCTCAACAAGTGTACAGGTCAGTGTAACAGGAAGCACCCCAACACATGCGTCTCTCTGATGGCACAAGGAGTCTCCACTCACTGGTCTAACAGAAATGGAGGCGGGAGGAAAAATCTCAGCCCAGGCCTTGTCATACCCCTTGGAAAGCAGACCCTAGTAAGAAGCTATTCTGTGAGTGTGCTGAAAAAAGAGGACTGTCTCTTTAAGAGAGTGGTTGGGGCCATGCTTTGGGGTTTGAAAGTCTGGAGACAGTGGCATGAGATTGATTAGGTGTGTACATGTTGGCTGAGAAAGCTGTAGAAAGGCTCATGGAAGTGTTTGACAAGATGAAAGACTATTCAGCATGTTAGACAGCTGCTTGAGTGAGGAGATCTACAACAGCGCCATAAAACACTCGCCAGTAAAAGATGCCTTCACGCCAGACACTGCTACAAGCAGGTCACACAACTTTGTGGGACATGACAGGCTCCACCTAACAAAGTTTGAAGGCACAGAGTTTAATCCTTGTGCCTCGGAACAGATGGGCGGTGGCCTCAAGTTTATTGTGCACATTTGGTGGTCATTGGCATGAGGCTCTCTCTGCAGGGCTTTGTGGGAAAATGGGGCTCACAGAAAAGTTAGGCAAGGCGGGCTTTGGAGTCCAGCGGCCACAGGTAGGAACACCAGTCCCAAGTGACTCTGCCTAGCCTGCGATGAAGGACTTAACCTCCTTAACTCCAGCTTGTGCTCATCCATGAAGCGATGTCATAACCGATGCTTCAAAGGGAAGGGATCCCGGGGCGTCCCCAGCAACACCCAAATCGCAGTCTGTCCACACAGATGTGCAAGTGCTGGGGGCGGTCGGGACACCAACGCGGGTCTCACAGAGTTAATCAAGATGGCGGCAGGACGATGTTCTTTTCAGGAAAAGGAAAGGAGAAGCCACTTCCTTACTTTTTTCACTTCCTAGAGGCTGCCTCTTTTGGCTGCGGCCCCTTCCAGGCTCAAAGCCAGAAACATAGCGTGTCTCTGCTCTTTCTTTCCCTGACCTCAGCTAGGCAGATCTCTCTACTTTTAAGGATCGGTGTGATTAGCTCACATAGATAATCCACAATAATCCCATTTAAGATCCTCAGCATAAATGCATCCGTAATGTTCTTTTGCTATGCAAGATGGCACATTCCCAGGTTGTGAGGATTAAGACATAGACAACTGTGGTGGCGTGTGGGCAGGGCCTTGTCCTGCCCGCTACAGTGGGGAAGCTCCTTCCGTGACCCCACAGCCCTAAGGGGAGCTGTGATCACTCCACGGTGCCCCATTTAACTGCTCACAAAGTACACCTGGGTGCAAGATGCCTTGCAGCCCAGTGAGAGATTTTTTTATGGCTGAGAATCCAATTGATAACAGCAGCATAAACATCACATTCTCAAAAGATCCTTCTCTGATTGGATGAGGTCATACCGTGTACAGCTCCTGGCACAGAGTGAGCAATTGACAAGAATCACTGGCTATAGGAATACACTGTGGATGAGTGATCTACGACAGTCCTTGTATGATGCTGGTCACAGAGAAGATGCTATGTCCAATCCTCACACGATCTTTCCCAGTAGTCAGAGGAGAAGACTGGGATTCTGCTCAATAGCACCAGGTTCTTTCTCAGATCTAGAGCTAAGGAATGGCAATGGAGAGGTGCAGCACAGGTCTGCGATGCTCCAGAGCCCACTTGCTTTCTCCCTGTGCCTTCCCCAAATATACTGTGAATGTGGTTCAGAGAAAAGCCTGATCTTGCGCGTGATCCAAGTGTGCCTGGATTGCTCGGTCATGATGACAGCAGCGACAACAGGCGGCGTCTGAGTGCACCCAAGGCTCATGTTGAGTCAGACGCTCCCGTGAGCTCATCTTTCACTGACCTTGACCCACTCGACACAAGCCACAGGGCTGTGTGGTTCTCGCGCATGCATAAGGAAGCAGAAGCACACAGAGACTGGCTCCCCCACCCCCGTGCAGCTTGTGGGATTAGAAGCCCAGGCACCCTTGGGAGCAGGAAGCCCTCCTGAGCAGCACAGAGCAGGCTGATTTCTTCAGCTGACTTATTCTAGTTGACTTATTTCTTTGTTCATGATGCTCCTACTAACCCATCACATTAATTACCCCGACTTGCAAAATATATAAGAAGGGCCAGGGAGTTAGCTCAGTGGCATAAGCATCTGCCTGGCAAGCACAAGGTCCTGAGTTTGTCACTTATATCAAAAAAACACACAAACAAAAGCAAGCAACAAAATAAAAAACATAAGAAACAAAGAGACAAAAAAAGGAAGAAGTCAGGGATATAGCTCAGTGGCACAGCACTGCCTGGCAAGCATGAGGCCCTGAGTAAAATTTCTGATACTAATAGATAGACGATAGATAGATAGATAGATAGATAGATAGATAGATAGATAGACAGACAGACAGACAATGAAGGAAGGAGTACCACTAATACAGAAGTTTCCATCTGAACTGGACCTGAGCTCTCCTTAGGCCAGTCTTTTCTTTTGCAGAAGTGGGCACTGGGGCCCAGAGAGAGGGGTCACATGGTGAGCGCCAACACAGGTGCCAGGGCCAGCCTGAGAGCACAGCTGCCCTCTGCCTGGGGTAGAGCATTTGGCCCCAGAATGGCAATAGTGGGCCACAGGCTTGTGTCCTTCCCTCTAGGCTGCCCGAGTCCTCCTTGAGGGCAGCAGCTACCAGAGGAGAGCAGAGAGAAGAGAGCTCAGCCTGAGTCCTCACCAAGGGATCAGCCTGGAAGAACGACCGGTCCATTGGTTCTGCCTCCAGAATGGGTCTCCAACCATCTACTGCTCCCTGATTCTGCTGCTGCCTCCAATCCAAGCCACCACTCTCGCTTTCCTAGACCCAAGCCCAGGCTCCTTTCTGCTCTTTAGAATCTTCCCTATATGCCAAGGCTTTAAGTCTCCCTGCAAACCCATCACAAGTACGGTGCATGGATTCCCAGTAGAGATGGACTGGGATCCATGCTCACCAGACCTGACTCATCATGGCCTTCTCCCATGTCCCTGACCCCATTTCCCATTTCTCCCTTCCTCACCTTTTATGTCCACCCTGGATCACTTTCTTTCTTTGCCACAACCCTGTTTCTACCTCAGGGCCTTTCCACCAACTGCTTCCTCTGCTTGGAATGTCCTTCTTCCTAATGTCCCCATCTTGACATTCCTCTCTTTTTCCAGGTCTCATTGTCTCCTTATGGAAGGGAATTTTCCAGAGCATCCTAGGGGTATGGCATTGCCAAACCCAGGTTCTTTTAATGTTTTCATAAACTTTGTCCTTCATGAAGTCTTCTCAACCCCGCCCCCATTCCTACATGCTGACTTGGCTCCTGAGCAGGAATTCCATGTTCATTTCTGTGTCTGTCACAGTTTTTGGGAGCAATTTCCTGACCCGTTTCATCTCAGAGGGTTGTAGAAACCTTGCACAACTGAGTTTCCACAAGATCAGAATCTACTAACTCCAAAAGTTACAAGTATGCTTTGCAAAGTAGTGTCTGAAGACCATGCCTTGAAAATAAGGTTGTGTAGTAAACATATATTGAATGAGTGAGTGAATGAATTAGTGAGTGATGTAATGTGGTCTCTGAGACAAAGATGCATGTGTCGAAAGCCCAAGACCAGCACACTTTGTATCAAGATTTCTGGAACTAAAGAGACTTAATTCTCATAATTAATACAAAAAATTTCCCAAAAAAGTGTGAATGTGTCAACTGTTGATTGTGGAATCTGTGGATCAGTAGCATCTGCCACTCCTGTGGCCACAGCTCCTGTGGCTGCAGTTCCTAACATGCAGCAGTTAGTTGTATTGGGCAGGCTGAAAGTCTGCTTCATCTCCTGAGGTAATTTTAAAGCATAATCTACAGCACTCTAATTAGTAATTATTCGGAGCCAGGCAGTATTCAATTATGGTCATAAAACTGTATAACTCCATCTTCTCCTTTAGCAAACACATAAGATCCAAGAGTCCAAAATGAGCGAAGTCCTTCAAATTATCCACCTCGGGCTAATACAAAGACACAGCTGAAGGAAATGCGAGCACTTGCGGTGATTATGACCGAGGAATTTCCACGGTGAGTATGCAGGAAATAGGCCAGGAGAAGACGCCTTCGCGTATACGAGCGACTACCTCTGTTTTAATTTTTCTTTCTTTTGTTTTCTGTTGCTATTGTAAAATGTTTTCCAGCAAATTAAGACAATCAGTACATTGCTGAAAATAATAGCGGGCACACAACAGCTACACACAGTTATACAACTTTTATCTGTTGATTCCGGTCAATTTGAGGCTCGGCAGGTTTCCTGAGTGACTTTGAGCCCCTGTGTGCGAATCCAGCTCGGTGCTCAGAGCCAAGTTTCATTAACCCTCTAAGGTCCAGAAGCTCTGCAGAGCAGGGATTGAAAAGGTTGTCACTGTGGAGTTGTTTCAGATTAAGCACATCGCTGGGATTCCGAGTGTTTCTGCTCTTCGCTATCATTTTTCTCCCCTGCATGCAAAAGCACCATAGGGCAGGCACAGGTGAGGTGCAAGGCCCATGATGGGTGCAGCTGGCTCTGCGGCTGCCTGTGAAGGGCAGGGGATGCAGGGCACAGGCTTCGGCGAAGCTGCTCAGCTCTAAACCCATTTCAAAGTCATATTAAAAATCAGCAAACACATCCCCGGCATGTCGTGCAGGCCCCACCCCTGCAGTGTACTGATGCAGAGATTGAGACTGAGCATGGTAATGCGTGCCTGTAATCCCAACGCTTGGGAGGCTGAGAACTGGAGGATAGCTGGAGTCCAATCTGCGTAGTGAGACCCTGTAGACCCTATACTAAATATATTTTCTAAAACAATTAACAAATGTCTAAAAAGTGTCTCACCATCCAACACACCAGAAGAAATAGTCATTTATACTCCTTACAAGTGTGCCTTCCTCCCTCACCTAGTTATTTCACTTGGTTCTCCTTGCTGCATGCCACCACGTCTTCTTTGTCCCCTCCAGCACATCTGTACCCTCTACTCAGCGCTGGAGGCTGCTGTCCCTGCATGTGACGGGCAGCTTCCCATCCTCACAGCAACCCTGTGGGATGGTGGCACTCTCAGCTCCATTCACAAGGAATCAGGGGCCCAGAAAGCGAGCTTGCTCTGAATGCACAGTGCTCTTGGACGCACCATCACTCAGCCTGACTTGCTAGTGAGCTCGGAGCAAGGGGGGGGGCAGTTTGAAGAAGCCCAATCCCCTGGGCAAGAGGTAGCCTGGGTGCCAGACCCTGCAGCTGCAAGCAGCACCAGCCATCGTGGCAATTTCAAAGTGACATAAAGCAATGACTAAACACCTCCAAAGAGGGCAGGTAGCCAAAGACACCTACGTGTGAAGACTGTTGAGGTCACATAGGCTGCTAGGTAGCATGCACGGCTGGACAGGCAGCTGGGACTGACAGAGAAGGCCCCAAGCTTAAACACTAGAGAAGCAGATTCTGGCTAAGCTGCTGTCCAGCTGCATGACTTTGCCCAAGTCCCTTAGGCTCTCTGACCTTTGGTGTTCCCATCATTAACTCAGGAGCACGGCCTTTGTCTCTTAGAGGTCAAAAGAAAGCAAGACATACACACAGTAGGTACATGCCAAAAATATCAGTCCCATGGATATCTCAGAGATGGTCCTTGTCCACACAGTAGGCAGATGAAAAGTAGATTTATTTCTCTGCAATCAGATTCTGCCAATGAATTGGAAAACACACCACCAAGCTGAGAAATGCAGGTATGCATTCTCTTATGCCGTTTGGTCCTGAATTGTTTATCACCCAAGAATAATGACCCCAGCCCTGGGCATTTCCAGGGGATTAATGACCAGCAGAATTTAATGACCCCAGCTCCAGCCCAGAGCCATCCCACATTCCCTGGGCACTCATTAATCCCAGGTAGGCCGGCAGCCTTTCTTCTCACAGCAACCATCAGGCCCAGGTTCAGCCCTGCTGCAAGAGAAGGGACCACTGGGACTCCCCGCCTCTGCTCCAGTCCCAGGTTGCTCCCAGCCCTAGCCACTAGCTCGTTTATTTACAGGGGCAGCCAGACAGTAATTAAAATATGCTAAGGAGTGCTCGTGCTCCGTGGCAGCTGGACCCAGTGATGAGCCGCCTCCCGCCTCTCCCCTGGAGCACACACATATTAACTTTTAGGGCGGCAGCATGCACTGCTTTACATGTTACGTCCAAGGATTTCATGAGATTTTAATGAGTTTCTACCACTGAAAAGAAATGGTCGCAGAGGACCCATGGAAATTGCTTTGTCTTGCATGGCAATCCCGGACTGGGTATGAGCTTCCGCGCCTGCCAGGTCACGGAGAGACCCTTGCGGATGCTTGCATGCGGGCTCTCAGGTCTCTACTTGCAGGAGGGAAGGCCACAGTGCTGCTAACCCAGTGCCAGCTGTGGAACGAAACTGCAGGCTGATTTCCCATGGGGACATCTGCTGGCTGAACTGCAGACCCGGCTGTGTCCCCACCACCTAGGTACCTCCTGCTGTGGCGCTGTTTTCTCACCTGTCCACTAGGTGAAAGGGGATGACTGTGTGTCTCCAGATCCCTTCCCCTGGAAGGACATTAATGCCTGCTAATGAGCTGACTGCTGCTTCCTATATCATCACGCTTCTCTCCAGGCATCAAATCGGAGGGAAAGGTAGTGACGCTTATGAGAAGAGCAGCCTAAGTCAGAGCTTTCAGGCCCCCAGCACTCTCGGGAAAGGCTGTTACTTCCTCTACTTCTTTAGCAAGGGGGGAGAGGTCCTTAAAGGATGATTTGTCTTTCAGCCAGTGGCTCTGTGGGGACAGGGCCCCGGGGCCGTGCTTCTCCCCATCCTCCACACTGCTGGGAGGGGGATCTTAAGGACCTTCAGACAGGAATGGCAAGCCAGGTAACCAAAGGGTGGGGACATGAATAGAGCTACAGTCCTACCTGCTCCTGTGGAGTGCAGGGAACCAGGGCAGAGCAGGGGGGAATCAGACTCAAAACACCAAGTCCTCTTCCCCAGCAACAGGTGACCCTGCCAGGAAAGAAGAGATAGCACAGAAATCCCAGGGCAGGACCTGGACTGCACAAGGGTCCTCAGAGGGCAAGACCTAATGCTAGCATGTGTGTATGCACTTGGCCATTCCTGTATACAGCGTCTACATGCATGTGATGTACACAAGTACAGACAAATTAGCTTCTAGGCACGCACATACATAAATGTAAGTATTATATTAACTTCTACATCCCATTTATTATACAAAACCTTTCTAATTCAAAATCTGTGTCAAAAATGGTCAACTCCCCTTTCAAACTACCTTTGCTATGATGTTTCCTTTTCTTTCACCATAAAAATAGCTTTTGCATTTTATAAGTGGTATACAGTCATCATACATAATCCATTGACATGTTTCACAGAGAGCTTGGGAAGGAAATCAAAGACAGCCAATTTCCTAGGAGCAAAGACATGCTCTGCAGGGGAGAGAAGGGAAAAGGCTGGCTTCAGTCCGGCCATTCCTCCCCTGTCAAAGCCCAGGACTTCCTGCAGCCTGAGCTTATGGAACAGAGATCGTGGCTGGCTGCCTCTGACAGCACAGCAAGAGTCTCTGAGGGAGCTTAGGCTCTCAGGTCAGTGATTAAAAGCAAAGAAGTCTCCAGAGCCTCAGGAACTTCAAGCTAAATGTTCAGTGTTGTCTCCTAAGGACCTTCTTACTCTTCACAAGAACCACAGGAGACAGACGGCACTGGCCCCATGACTCAGTGGATTGCTCAGTCTGAACATTTATTCTCCCACTCATGTGTTGAAACTAACCTTCCAAGTGACAGCATTAAGAGGTTGTACTGCCAGGAGTGGTTAGGCCAGGACACCTGCCCTCACGCTTGGCACTCATGCCTTACAGGTTTGAGGGAGGTTTCTCACCTCTCGTCCCCTGTGAGGACACAGCAGGTGCCATCGATGAGGTGCGCCAGCCCTAACTAGACCCCAAATCTATCAACACCTTGATCTTGGGGTTCCAGCCATTGTTTATAAACTACACAGTCTATGGTTTATTTGTAATTGCAGCTCAGATAGGCCAGGAATATATGAAGGTTGAGAAAGCACCTTTGAATGCCAGACTCCTAGAAAGTTCTAAATTCTTGACTCTAAAACTAGATCCCTGTGTTAGCTTTCCATCACTAAGACAAGACACTTGAGGAAACAGCTCAGAGAAGAAAAGGTTTGTTCTGGCTCAACGGTGTCAGGGGCTTCGGTGCTTGTCCCCTGGGTCTCTTGTGCCTGGGTCTGTGGTGAGACTCGTGGGGGAGCCTGGGATGGAGCAGAGCCACTCACCGCACCATGGACAGGGACGAGGAAGAGCAGCAGAGACTGAGAGAGCCCAAGGACAAGATGCACAGCTATACACCCAGTGACCTACTTCCTCCAAAAATAAGTAGGCCCCACCGCGTAGCAGGCCATTCAGTGGGGAGCTCATCCATGTGCTCATGAGTGAACTAGTCTGTTGATGAAACTAGGGCCCTCCAGAGCCAGCCACTTTGCAAAGCCCCTTTTGCGAGCAGTGCCACACTGGGGACCTTTAACACATTAGTTTTGGGGGGCCCTTTCATATTCAAAATAGGACAATGTTCTTATCTTAGTTACTTTTCTTCAGTCTTTGCTGAGACAAAATACCCAACAGCCAACATTAAAGGAAAGGTTTGTTTTGGCTCAGAGTTTGCAGGACTTCCAGGCCCTGGTTGGCTGGTTCTGAGACAAGGTCCTCACGGAGGAGGAGCAATCCGTGGCATGGCAGACACAGCAAGCCTGATCCCTTGCCAGGAAATGGCGAGGGCGAGCAGGAAAAGCAATAGAAGTGGGTGCCAAAAGCAGCAAGCCTGATTCCTTCTGCCCGTTCATGTTCCACCAGGGTCCAAGCCACCTGCACCAGGATGGGACTTCCCCAGGGACTGACCTCAGGACCTTGTGCTTGCCAGGCAGGCCCTTACACTGCAGAGCTCTCTCCTTGACCGTATTATCCACACTCTGAACCCCAGTATCACACACTTAATCCGCATCCATACATCCTAATGAGGCACCTTCAAAACTCCCTACCTATGACCACATGAGGCTTTTTTTTTGGGGGGGGGAATCTAGACATAAGCCACAACAGTTCCTAGAGCCAAATTCTAGTTTCTCCTCTTCCTGCTGTGTACCAAGTTGTCGCCAGGTGCCAGACTCAGATTCCCTCTCCTTGCTCAGTGTCTCCTTTATCTTTCTACAAATTCCTCACATCCAGAGCTACTACACACTAAAGTGAACTTCTGTGAATATATTTAAATCCTAAGCACTGATTTTAAAAAATCAACAAAGAACCCTTTTGCAGTTGAGGACTCAGACACGCAGAGAATGGGAGCCATCGCCCAAGGCCCTGCGGGGAGCAGGCCTTTGTCTCTCCCACTTCTTCCTGGCTCTCCTCTCACTGCACCTTCTACCCACGACATGCTATGACCTTCTAGTTTTGCCCGTTCCAAAGGCCTCTCCTACCACAAATTATATATATTGTTTAGCTGAGTCCTTCGACACATTTAAGTTATTGTTTGAAACGCACACAGTCTTCCGTTGTCTCTGCAAAAATTTTCAGTCGATTAAGCAACAATAACGTGGATTATTCTATGAGCATCTCGGGATGGTTGCCTAGAATACTGTATATAAATCCCATTGTATTGTAGTCAATTAAACTCCATTGTCTATAAAAGTCACCTGTCTGACTTGAGGGAGAATGGCTATGAATGCAGAATTCCCAGAAACGGGTTGAAGCTCAAATCCAACCAGGCAATTTATGTCTCTCAGCTTGGGAGGAGAAAGAGCAAGAAATATTTTTGGTGCCTTGAAGCTGGGTGGTGATTTTGCTAGAACATTCTTCATGCTAAGGGGGACAGAGACACCTGAAGTTTAACTACCCCTGAAAATGAAGGCAAAGGAGACAAAGAGCACTTTTTGTCATTCTTGGAGCAAATGAAAGAAACTTGTCATTCCAACTTCACAAGACGGTGCTCGAAGATGAGATGTTCAACTCCACGGGGACAGCCACTTTTTTTTGCTGTTATTACAGAAGAAAATTATAACCATAAAAATGTCCAATTTAGAAAAAAAGGTGCCACTTTAGTGTCATTTGCATAAAAGCTGTTACACACAAATTGTTATAAAGACAAATGTGTAGCACTCTTGTTGAAAATTGCTTATATCTTTGGTGCTTTGCCTCCAACGACATAAAGGCCTCTTCAGACTGAAATTCATTCTCAGGTAAATAAAGCTGAAAGCGAAATTTCACCTATTTGGGAGAACGTGAGTGGTTTCCTGTGTTGTCTTAAACAGGTTCCGAGAGCTGGGGCCACACCTCCTCCTGCTCCTCCACTTCCGGGGGCGTGAAGTGGGGGGCTCCGGCTCCCAGGGCAAAGCAGTTGGCGCTGGGGCTGGTGACACCAGCCCAAGGTCACAGGGACAGCTCACAGGCATGAGCAGGGTGGGTGGGACCCAGGGAGCGGGGGGAACTAGGCAAGAAAGTGGATGGAGGAAACTCTCTTTNAAAATCAACATCCCTCAAAATATTAACCCTGCTCAGACTGGCTGCAAACTTTGAATCATGGCCCCAGCACCCCAGACCTGACCCCGGCCACCTGCCTGGCAGAACCTCAGCCCACTCCCCAGCTCTCACAGTGAGTGAAGATGCTGTCTTGGGGACCTGAGTTCCTTGAACTGGCACCTCGTTCATCTTTCCCCATCTGTCTGGAGCGAGCTTTTGACTTATCCTCAAGAATTTCCTGACGTTCCCCAGCAGCCTTGCTTACCACTCACTGGTCCTTACGAATATTAATATTAATTTGTTACCTGAGTGTTTGGTCAATATTAACTGGGTCTAGTTAGCAGTGGCCACACCCTTGGTGTCCACTCTCCCAGTGCACCTCTCACTACCAAATGACACTTGAAAGCAGGACCTGTGCCCTGTGTGCTTCCAAATCTTGATTCCAGGCTCACAAGGGTAGAATTGTCCCCAGACAGTTCTGTTGAATGAATGCAAATCAATTCCCTCTTCACACAATACGATGCATTTTTAAAAAGACTTTCTGCTATAAAATACTGTCATTAAAGTAGCCTGCTTTGTCTGCCTTAACAAGGAACATTAGAACATGGTAAAAACATTTTTTATTTGTTTTGAAGATTTTAGAGTTCTGTGGAAAAGAAAGAAAGAAGCAAAGGAGACCTCTCTGCGGGTTCCCTTGTTGGATCTCACTACGTCCTGTTGTCCCAAGTGCCTACAAAGAGAGGAATTTTTAACAAGCACCTACTAGGTGCCAACAAACACCTCCACAAGAAGCACATATTAATACCGAAAACCTGTAGATGAGCAAAGTGAACCTCAAAAGTGCTGTGTGCTCAGGGACACAGACCTCACGTCGGAAAATTTACGTTTCAGGTTTCCTAGACATACATGGTAGCACCTTAACATGTCTCACATTTATGGTAATTTACTGCTGCTGAAGTAGGCGTTCTCCATCTCTCATTTTATTTAGTCTTTACTCTCATTTCATGAGACAATCAAATTACCCCCAATACACACACACACACACACACACACACACACACAGAGGCACACACACACAGGCACACACACTTTTAGAAAGAACACAGGAAGTGTGCTTGCTTCAACTTAGAATCAGAAAAGCCAGTTTTGTAGTCTGTGTAGGCTTGGCTTTGTCATCATGAAATTCTTTAGTTGTTCTTTGTCGTGAAAACATTTTACTTCTCCATTATATTTAAAAGATAGTTTTGCAGGATATATCAGTCTGGCAAATTGATCACAGCCCCATGAATGAGAATGGAAAGAACCCGCCAAATAGGGCAAACAAT
>NDGM011141417.1:0-19530 GCA_002564305.1 Octomys mimax | reverse complement strand
ATCTTCTTTTGTCTCACTTTGGTGATCACTATCAGAGTTTGCCTCAAATATGTCATTATTTAAGGACAGTTTCTGAATATCCTTCTTGGCTGCTTTAGCTTTGTTCTCTGCAACTTTCTTCCTAAATTCAAAAAGAACTTCTTTACAGTCCTCCAGATGAATTTCTGGCTCCCACGTATCATCATCTGATGTATATCCTTTCCATCGAACTTTATATAGTATTCTATCCACGTCGGTCTTCATGTAGAGGATCCGCTCCACCTCGAATACATCTTCCCCATCTTCCTCGCTATCCCCCAAGGCCTCAGCTGTTTGGTGGCCTGGCCATTCTCTTCGCCCACTGCTCCAACTCTTTGGACTTCACGCAACTCGCCATTGCTGTCGGCATCTGAATCAGTCACTACGGTCACAACAGCCCATTCTGCAGCCGCCGCCATCACAGAAGCTCCCAGAGGACAACCATCTGCGACACCTCCTCACATATATTGACAAAAGATTTTTATTTATAAGGTCTAAAAATGTAAAAGAAAAATGCCTTAAAATTTAAGGTACTGCATTGATATTTTTTCTTGAAGTCATAACACTATGTTTCCATTTTATACAGAATATAAGTAGACAAAAATCCCCTTTTTACAGAATGGCATCAAGCTATCAATATATCAATACCTCAAGTGCTAATTTCAAGTTTTCCTTTATACTTCATGGGTTTTGGGCCATAACATATGAAACACCTGCCTAGAAAATTTTCCATTTACTGGTTCAGTGAAAATGATGACTAACTACATCAAGATTTATCAATAACACATGAAGAAACTTTGGAGTATTATGTTTTTAATGTAGACAAGTTAATAATAGATTAAATATTACTACAACCCATAAACTTCATTTCAGTTTAATTTATTTCTCCAGTCTTATGTAATAGTTATGTCATCAAATTGAAAAATTTAAGTACCCTACTATATGCTCATGTCATTAAATCCATTCTTCAAAACTGGCTTGACTTTATGGGGCCTTCCTGTAATTAAAAACCACATTTATGATACCTCAAAGGAAAAAGAAATACATTCTTCTTGTATAGTATTCTGTTCATTCTTTCATATTTTTCCAAGCAGAGTGCTAATGAAAAGGGAATAAAATGTACATAGGTTTGTTTTCATAGAGTACTTACCAAGGTAGCAAGGAGAAGACATGGAGTAGATTTTCAAAGTGTATTTTGTGTTTGGAAGAAAGAAAAATAAATATCCTTTTTCATTTCCATGTTATTTGAAATAGCTTTCTGCGAGGGAAATATATGTCCTTTTGCCCCAACACCAGATTTGGCCAAGTGATTTACTTTGTCTAGAGAAATATGAGCAAAATGGACAGTATGCCAGTCCTGAGGAAAAGATCTAAGAACTACTATGATACTTCATCTACCCTATTTATTTTTCCCTTGTTGTAAGAGTTATTTGTCCCAGTTGGTGTCTGTTTCTGAGTTTGTATAAAGAAAGAAATAAATCACGGTGCAATAGCCGAATTACAGCCAACATGTTAAGTAAACAAATCATATTATGTATTTTTCAAAACTCTGAGATTCTTGGGTTGCTTGCATTGTCACCAAAGCAAACACAAAACATTTTATTCTGGAAAGTAGTCAGTGAGGAATAGTTCAGGCATATGAAACTACAGACATGTTCTACAAGGCATTCTTTTCTCCCTGTTGCCCTATCCAGTTTGAACAGGTCATTCTCACAAAGTAAAATAGGTAGTACTTGAGCTCAGTTTTGATTTTTCCTCAAGTGCCCAAAACATGCTAATTTATTTTATTTTTATTTTATTTTATTTTATTTATTTGGCGGAACTGGGGATTGAACTCAGGCCCTTGAGCTTGCCAGGGAAGTGCTTATTCCATTGAGCCATCTCCCGGCCCCATATGCTAATTTATTTACACCATAGAAACTATACAAGAATCACTCACATGTTTTGAGTTCATTTTAGTGTCTTCCTTCTTTTTAGGTTTATTTGTTTGTTTTTATTATTACTGATTAGTACATTTATCATGAGTAATAATACACTTATTTCCTTCCTAATTAAAAAAAAATGGTGAAGAGAAGACGTCCTTAGGGGCAACAGCAAGGAAAAGTGCTTCTGAGTTGACACTAAATTAAATCAGGTATTTAGTGTTGGGTACTGAACTGTGTAAGGGTTACATTGCTGACAACAGTGCTCTTTAGCTGTGTTGGAAAAGCTCACATTCACAGCCTTTGAAGGCAAAGTAAAACCACAGCTTAGACCATTATCTTTCACCTACTGTTCCAGTGCAATAACTGCTTACCTTAAAGATAAGATATGTCTCTTCATTAGAAAGATTTTCTGCTTGTACTCTCTTTGTTCTAACCTCTCAAAACCTTATGCATCCTCATGCCTCATCTATTCCCTGAATTTCTCTGCTCAACTCCTGAACTTTTTAAAACACAATAAATACTGACAGTCCAGAGTAGTCTTTATCTTTACTTTAATTGAATCTGACCTCCCTGGACCCCACAAATCATATTATGTTATCTCTTTTATTTAATTTTTTTTTATTTAAGCTTATCCATAAGATTAAATCACCTCACTATACTCGAGTAAGAAACAAAAGTACAATCTGATACAGGAGGATAAATTTTAAAAAAAGATCTAAGTGGATGAAAATCCCCCCTCTAACAATTATGTGAAAGGAATCAGAACACCCTTGGATCATAGAACCATATCCTCCAATCTAGACTCAGTGTATGCGCAGTTTCTGCAATGGATTTCAATGTAGGAGAAACCATCTTTTCGTTGTTGGCCTGAATGATGTGATATATGCATAGTTCCCTACACTTTAAGTACTCTACCAGGCAATGCAAGAGAGTTACATGCAAACCAGGAATTAAGAGAGTGGAAAGGATTAAAAAAAAGCAAGGTGGTGTAAAACTTGCACACTTAGAACTTGAAAACAAAAATGGTACAATTGTGAGAAGCAGGCCTGTAAGGAGAAGGTCATTCTTCTCTCCTTAATAATGCCTCCATTGTAGGCCCAGAGAGATAGCTCAATAGAATAAGTGCTTGCCTGGCAAGTGCAGGGTCCTGAGATCAATCCCCAATACAGCCAAATAAATAAATAAATAAATGAATAAATAATAATAATAATAATAATAATAATGTCTCTATTTTGTTGACACAGGCTTTGACAACAGAAAAACCAATAAGTCAGCCATTCACCACACAATCAATGAGAATTCTATGTAGGTGGACCTTTGATGTGCTATCCATGATTGTCCTGAAGCTAAAGGCCAAGGTCCATCTACATTGGGAGTGAAGGCAGAGGAACCCAGTACTGCAGCATGTACATGGAGGAGATAATGGAGTGGTGGAGATCTGAGAGAGACACATATTGGCACCTAGGTCAGAGAAAAAATTAGCAGACAGACACAAAGGTCGATAATTTCCTACTGTTTCCACAAATATCTAAAAATTTGGAAAGAGTATAAGTTTTTGCTCACCACCCTGTACTAGCAAATTTGGCCTTCTGGCAAGCCTGGGAGAAGCCTTAGGTTTTGTGTTTGCATCTGAGACAAACATTTGACGGTGCTTAAAGAGAGACAGAAAATGGTATTGAGGCTGAAGTCTTCTGGCCACATATTGTACCAGGCAAGGAAAACTTGTCAAGGGAAGACATAGAGATAGCCACGATATTTGTATTACAGTGAAGAAAGCTATATTTTTATGCCCATTTTGGATGTGGAAAAACCCTTAGCTGAGCCAATCTTGTCACATTTGTTTCCTTCCAAATAGATTAAGTCAGTCAGATACTGTGATCACCATGGAGGTCTAGAGCTGGTCATGCCTCGAGCACACAGCTTGCAACAAGGACAAGGCTCCAAAGGGAGCAACAGTAATCACTGCTTTCAGTCTGCAATTACATGAGGTAAAGGGGGCAACTTCTTGACTGCTTTTAATTGGACAACGAATCCAGTGTAAAGGCAACTGTGTGAATGATTTAGGCTATAACAACTGAGTGATTTTTAAAATTATTTTGTGGCTTCCTTACTTGTTTATTAGTTCTGTGTCATGTCATTTACTTTTATTTGTTTATTTCTTTTTTCTTTTGATCCTTGCTATTTTACTGGTATTTTATTATTTTGCTTTATTCTTTAAGATGTTAATTTTTACCTGCTCCCTGTTTTATTCCTTCTCTTTTTATTTATTCTTTTCTTATTTGTGTTTTTGCATTTTTTCACTTCTTGGCTTTTCCCTTCCCTCTACATCTATCTTATGACATGTACCAGGAGCATGTACACCTACATTAAGAGTAATAATTATCCAATATTATAACTTAAACAGTACCATTCAAGGGAATGCCAGGCTTATCATTAATAAAATTGTAGCTTAGAGTTTGAAGGAATCTGAGCACAAATATCCTGATTAAAGATCCCTCTAAGCCACATCCTCCCAACACAACTGCACCTGGAAACCCATAACACTATCATCCTGCTATAAATAGTAGTCACTACTGTCTATCCTTTCTCACACCTCATCCTTGAGCCACCACTACTGCTTATGCTCTTGCAGTCCTTGTTAACTGCACGTAGTCACACCTCCTCTCACTGAGCATCCCCTTTCCAATTACTGTACAAAAGGCTTCATAGCCTGCATGAGCGCTTCTGATCTGTTCACTAGTGCCAGTGTCATTGCAATGATATTTATACTACAATAAATCTTTCCTGTTGAACTTATGCCTCTGTTTCTTTTCCTTTTTCATAACAGGTTCTGTAAAAAGTAACTATAAATATATTACCAAATTTAAACAAATTTCTAGCATGTTTAAATTTATAATTAGACCTCGACTCATCTGCATACCTGCCCTAACCTAAAAAATACTCTTTACTGCCCTCTCAGTGCTACCATTTAACCAAACCTATAAAATAATTACAGTAGTGATTGAACTTTTCTTTGATTTTTCCTAATGACAGTTCTCTTACTTCCCTCTGTTCCCTTTCTTCTCCATGTCTGCTGTTTCCAGAAAAATTGTGTTGTGAAGGGCAGTGTAATAAAAACTGTAAGGGGAATTGATAAAAGGGTGACATTATCAAGACAATTTTTAATGTTTATGATTGATATATGGTAAAGTCGGTTGACACTCTATCTCCAACATAAATTATCACTTGCAACATAATGACAGGCTAAATGCTAATTAAATTGAATAGGTTGAAGTAGTGTACAACATCTCTTTTACAAAGACAAAAACATATCACTTGAAAGCAGAACTTAACTAAACAGATTTTCACTCCAGTAACGTATTCTTTCATTCTATTTGACCTCAATACTAAAAAAAATATGAAATAACAGCACAAGACAATAACTCATAGACTCCCAAAACTCTTCAAACAGATCAAGGATCACTGATGGAAAGGAGATCCAAAAGTAATTAGCTGCACTACATGAAATTATTAAGGAAGAAGCAAAGAAAATCAAGGAACACATAGATAACATAACCCAAAAGCTACTATGTCTAACAAACCAACAGACCAAAGTAGCTTTCAAATTTTACTGATGTCTTATATGATGTCCTTTTTTGGAGTTCTGTCATTTTCTCTTTAGTGTTCTTTTTCTTCTTTGGATAGTGTAATCGCTATTATTTAATATTTATTTATTCATTATAGCTTCTCACTATGTAGCTCAAACTCATAGTGATCCTGTCTCAGCCTCACCAGCCCTGGGATTAGGGGTGAGTGCGACTATGCCCAGTATCAGTGGCTGGCTCATTGCAGGGCTGGCATAGCATGTAGTAATTGAAGCCAGGTCCTTGTACTCGCCAGGCAGGAGCTTAGGTGGCCAACCTATCTCCCTGAACCTATTATTTAACTTTTTGATGATATTATGAATGGTATTGTTTTCCTAAATTATTTTAGTGTGTTTATTCTTGGTGTACAAGGACACATTACATGATTTTTGTGTGCTTATAGTATATCATGCTACACTGGTTATCTGCTAAAGTTGGTCAATAATTCTAAAATTCTTTGGGTGGAATTTCTGTGGTCTCTTGTATAAGCATACCATGTGTAAATAGTGGTAGCTTGACCTTATTTCTTTTCTTTATTATTTTTTCTTACCTAATTTTTCTTGGTGATGTTTAAAGTCCTATCTTGAAAGGGAATGTGGAATGTTGATACTAAATATCTTTGTCTTATTCTTGATATTAGATTAAAATATTTCAGCTATTGCCCACTTAATATGAATTTGGCCATTCATTTATCTTAAATGGCTTTTACTCAATTGAGGTAAGAATTATATATATTTTCTTCAGAAATTTTAATATAACGACATTGTCAAAACTTTTTGTACAACTATTGAGATGATCATGTGATTTTGTGCTTTATATTTTTGTGATTCATTGCATTTATTTATTTATATTTTGTGGCTAGCTCATCGCACCTTGGGGGTAGGGCTGGCAAAGCATGTGGGAATCTAATCACAGTCCCTGAGTTTGCCTAAGTTTGCCTAAACTGGTGCCTTTGACCCCTGCACTATCTCACTGTCCCTTATTACCTATATTGATGTGCATACATCAAGCTATCATTACGTCCCTGAGATGAAGACTACTTAGTCATGATATATGAGCTTTTCAATGATTAGCTTCATTCTGCTTCTCATCATCTTGGTGAGGATGTTTGCACTGATGTTCATTAAAGAGATTGGTCTATAAATTTCTTTTTTTTTTATTTGGGCCATTTTCTAGCTTTGGAATCAGGGAAATGTTAGCTTCCAGGAATGAGTTTGGAAGTACTTTGTCTCTTTCAATTTTATGAAATGATTTCAATAGTATTGATCTTATATCATCTTTTAAATTGTAGAAAAGTCAGTGATCAACCTGTCCCATTTTTGCTTTCGGTTACTAATATTTAATACTGCCTCAATTTTTTAGTTCGATTGCTCTGAGTTTTTACATGTTTTTGGTTTGGTTTTGGTAATTCATACATGTTCAGGAATATTGCAATTTCCTCTAGATTGTCTTCTTTGAATGAATACAATTTTTATAGTAGTTATTGATGATCATCTGAGTTTTGTTGTGTCCATTGTAATTTTTCAGTTTCATTTTTAATTGCCTTAATATAGGTCTTTTCTCATTTTTTCCATAATTCTGCCAAGCTTTTGTTAATTTTAATATTGGAAAGCAAAATATGTCAAACGTTGCACGTGAAAGATTGTCATATGTCTATGTGTATGAGGATAATCGTCATAATACTAAATCTAGGAAATCTTGTACACACTGGTATTTAAAGAGATTGAAGTTCCTTTCAAAAAAAAGGAAAATATTAAGGGAGCAAGATCAGGAATATGGTTTATGGCTGTTATAATTCAAACTTTCTATTTTTCACTATTATTTATGAAGTGCATATAGTTTATGACTACAATTGAAAAATATCTTATTAAAATTTTTTATATGGACTGATGATCATTCTGGAATATTATGGGAGGATTGTTGAATTTTAGGGCTGCAAGATTCAGCAGAAATTCATTCATACTTTATAATTAAAGAAACTGATAGAGTAAAATAAATTAAACTAACTTAACATTGCACAGTGCTTCAAGTAAAAGTTAATACAGAAACAGGCCCACTGAATCTACGTTTTTCATGCTGTACTGTATTGACTCCAGTGTAAAGTGTCATACTTAGAAGTCCATAAAACTATTAGCAATACTATCCAGTAATTTATATAGCACTATGTAATTAATGAAAAGGTTTAATAAAATATTTTTAATTGTAGGCACAGATTGTATGCACTTAATAAAATATAGTGTGAAAAACAGAATTTTATTTATAAGACCCATAAACTAGTCTATCCAATTCTCAGAATAACGTGTCTTCACCAGTGAATGAATGGATTAACTACAAAGACACAAGAACTGATAGTAAAGGGAGAAGTCTGGATTTGAAATTTAGCACTCTACCTCTGGAAACAGTTTTCTAAATCACAGAGAATAAATTAATAGTGACTTGTGCAAAATCTGGGTATAGGACCATTAGTGTGTTTTTATCTGCAAATTTATAGAAGTACATGCAGACTTAAATTCATCTGAAAACTATCACACAAAACGTATTAATATCACTTGAGGATCCCTAACTCATTTGATAAAAGACCTTAGACTGGTTTCTCCACTGGTTTAGTATCAGTAAGCTTAGTGATCAGAACACACCCAGTTATGTGATAGTGTGAAGAGCAAACTCTCCTAGAGATCACAAGCTTCCTGTTTCAAGAGGAGCTGCACTATAGCGGTATTCTATGTAACGATGACTTGTTAATGCTTTTATCAACCAATAACCAAATATTTAGCAATCATGTATAAGACAGCAAAATCCCCAGATCATGGTGATTCTGAGGAAATTTTTGGAATTATTTGTATATATTATCTGCCCCTCAGGCTGCATTAAGATTTGAGCCCAACTAAAGAGGAAATTCAGAAGATTTAATGCTCAGTTCAAATTTCAGCAACTATTGCTATTCCAAGGCTTTAGTTTGCACAACTGACTATTCCAGAACTCTCTGTGAGGCTTATCATTAACAATAAGATTTATATTTACTTGTGAAATGCATGTATAATTCAAGCAGTTATAAAAGTTTTGAGTTGGCCTAAGTATAATTTACATAACTGTTCAGAGTAACTGAAGAAGAAATGTAGATTAATGCTAAAACCCTTCAAGTATGCATTTCTTCCATTTTTCAGACAAATTTATATGAAAAATTGTGAACCTCAAAGGCACCATTTCATCACCCCTGAGCATTCCTATCTTGAGTTTATTCTTTGGAGAGATACATTCAAATTCCATAAAAATTGCTGATCCTGACATAATTATTTCATGACTAAGCTGTGTATGCTACATATAGCATTATCTGTATTACACTGTAAAAGATGTAAGAATACTTAAAAAATATGACCATGAATTATGAAGAGTTAGAGCATAAGGATAAATTGTACTTTTTTCATTTTATTTTCTTTGAATTTCAGACTATGAAATACTTTTTGAGTTAAACGTTTCTTTTTATGAATTTTATTTTATTTTATTTTAAAGATAAAAACAAAAAGGCATGAAGAAAGAGCAAAAGAAGACAAAGACAGACTAACATAAAACAATACATATGGTCCATATTTTCAAAACAAGAATAGCAAATGAAATGTGGAAGTTACATTATATAATTCTGTTGTAAAATCTGTCCCTCAGATTAACAGATATAGGTTTGCAAATTTGGAGAAATAATTGAACATTAACACTACCTCTCAATAAAACTTTATATACTTTCTTGATCTCTTTATTATTCTTATTAATTTATTTTAAAGAGAAAATAATAATAACTGATAAGTCATTAGAAATTATACACTTCTCAGGCTTTCATAGAGAGCAAATTGTTCAAGCAATGGCTATGACTCACCCATACGGCTGACACTGACAAAAGATCTACAAATTGCTTTAGATGGTCTCAGAGTAAATCTGGGGGGATATGACTGACCTTACCAGATACAAAAGCTACACTTTTACTTATAAAGTCTTGCTTTAACTTGATCTTAATTCATATAAGAAGAGTTACAGAAAGTATTGCTATATTAATATGCCGAGCTGTATAAGACTGAACTGTAAAATGCTCAAGTCAAAAGCTTCAGATATTTGCCAGTTCTCTGACAACCCACCACTATTATCAACTATTGGACTATACTGGGCTATTTTTTTTGAATTGAAGTACATACAATAGTTGAACTGGCAGCAAATATGAAAAAGTGCTTTAAAGACTTCTCCAAATATACCTTCTCTAATAACGACGGAACACCCATCTCTGACAAAACATAGCAAAAAAGAGGGACATAAATGAAAGGCCATTTTGTAGTGAAAAACATATATATGTATATACACAATAGGATAGATATAGAGCTACCTTCTATTAGCTCAATGAGATGAAAGATCAGTATTAACTTTGTGTAGACAAGATGTCATGTCTGCATCTTGTCCTCTGAATAACAATTATGAAAACAATAATATGCAATGTAGTAATTATTGTAACTCTCCGGGAAACATCTTTTGATAATGTTTCATTGCTATTTTTCCACACTAAAATGAACAAAAAATTAAAAAAAAAGAAATGAGACACTTTTAGAAGAACAACACGAAAGGTATATAACTGTTGGGTTTTACCTTTATGGCACATAACTTTCTTGCATCTATTTGCTCAGATTGCAGATATTGGCATATAGAGTTAGACAAACTGAACAATTTTAAACACTAACTGCTATTCTCAAAAGCACTGATGGTAATCAGTAATACAATTATCTCAATTATCCTTTATATATATTTGCATAGTGTTCTTTTTTTCTTTTAATAATTTTATTTACAAAGAAGTACCTATGAGATATTTTCAAAATAGGTTAGTAGTATTGTAATGATAATTAATACATTACATATTGTTGACGTTGTAGTAGTTATTTCTAGTACAAGATGAAGACATGATATCTTTTATAAACACTATTAGTTCAAAACCTTCTCATTGACCAAAGTGAAAGTAGATGCATATTTATGTTATTTTATATATACAGATATATGTTTATGTTTCCCACTACAAAATGGTCCTTCATTCATATTGACTTCTTTGTTTACTTTTGTTAGAGGTTTATATTATATTGGCATTCATATATGATAGTTGCATGAATTCAGCACAGTAATCCAATATAGTTTAGTACTCTATAATAGCAGTGAGTTATTTGCAAGACTGGCAATGTCCGAAGTGGATTTGAGCATTTTACACCTCAACATATTAATATGTCTTTACTTTTTATACCTCAATTTTATATTTTTCTGCTTGATTGTTAAGACCAAGATAAAGTAAGACCTATATAACAAAAATTGTAACTTTTGTATCTGACATGATCAATCAAATCCCCTTAGGATTTATCCTGAGAGCCTGTACCACAGTTAGTAGATCCTTTGTTATTGCAAGGCATGTGGATGAGTCAGCGCCATTTCTTGACCAATTTCCTCTCTGTGAAAGCTTGAGAGCATGTTTTCCCTCCATGTGAGTCTCCTTAGACAAACTCTACCTCATCAGTCACTTTCCTCTCTTGTCCTACCATCTCCTTGATCAGAAAATTTGGGTCACAACTGAGATACATGATGTTATAGTACAAATTCTTCTATGTCCTGAGTTCTCACTGACCTTGAAAGATTAGGGCCAAAATTTTAGCTGTCTTTTCAGCCCTTCTATTTATCTAATTCTTGGCCCAAAAACTTAGGTTTTTAACCCTCCAGAAGAGAAGCTTATTATTATTACCCTACAACCTAGGTAGTTGAGCTTAACCTTACTCCTTGTCTCAATATCAAACATCTGAGACACAACATGGAACAGGTATTTTCCATCAAGTATTGATATGTTAAACTTTATGTCCCTACAGAATATGAAGGAAAAAATTTAAATTAAAAAATTGGAAAACATAGGAATGAACAATTACATATTTCTAGACAGAAATTTAGAAATCTAACCATATATAGCATTGTAGCAGGACTGTCCTATGACTTTTTTCTTGTCTCTTATCTTCATTTATTACCATAATCATACATTTCTGAATGACCAGTGGTTCACAGAAAAAAATTACGAAAGAAATTAAACAATTTTTGGAAGTCAATTACAATGTTTGTATACCACATTAGGGACCACTGGGAGACAATTAAAGCAGATATAAGAAGGAAGTTCATTTGTAACAAATGGTTACATAGGAAAATAAAGCATGTTCAAATAAATAATCTAATGAGAAACTTGAAGATGCTTGAGGAAAAAAATGGGCAATTCTGGTCCAAACTGAAATTAATGAAGGAAAACAAATTTTATTTTTGATAGTTTGTACCTATCTAGGAACTTAAGCATTTGTTCTGTGTCATTGATTCTGTGAGAGTAGATTTTCAAAATATTCATGGTCTTCTGAATTTGCACATGATCTGTAGTACTTTCACTGTTTTCATTCTTTGTGGCTTAAGTTTGAGTTTTGTTCTTTCTTCTTTTGGATGAAGTTAGTCAGGGGTTTATCAATTTTATTTAGTCTTTCAAAGAACCAGTTTTTGGGTTCATTAATTCTTTTTATTAATTGGTTTTTCTCAATTGCATTAATTTCTGCTCTAATCTATACATTTTCTTACAGTGTTTGGACTTTGCTCTTCTTTTTCTAGATGCTTGCAGTGCATTATTAGAGTGTTTTTTGTTCTCTCTCTGTTTTCCTAATGTGTGAGTTGACTGCTATAAATTTCCCTCCAAGAACAGCTTTCATTGCATCCCACAAATGGCAATAAATTTTCCTTGAATTTTCATTGGATTGCAGGTATTTTTTAATTTCTTGTTTAATTTTGTCTGTAACCTATTCTGTGTTGAAGAGGGTGTTATTTAAATTTTATACAGTCATGGGGTTTTATGGTATCTTTTGTCATAAATTTCTAGTTTCATTACACTGTGGTGGTCAGACAATACACGTGGGATAATTTCTGTTTTCCTGTGTATATTTAAGACCTATGGACCACTATGTGATTTATCTTAGAATATTATTGAGGACCACCTGAGCAGCGCTCCTTGAAAGAAGAGTAATTTTCTCCATTTTGGCTGAACCTGATGTTGTTGCCTTGTATTGATATGTACAGAGTTGGCTAGGAATTCTTATTACTCTTTTAACTGGACTTAAGCAATGTATATTTGTTTAGGTGAGGTGCTGGTCATAGTCTTTCAAGATGCTGTTCATATTTCCCTGATAACCCACACTTGCTGCTCTTTAATGTGAGCCAGGTCAAGACAGGAAGAAGAGCCAGAACTTCACCCTGCCAGCTGGGATTGAGCTTTGAGATAGAGGCTATGACTTCCTGAGACTTAAAAGATTACACATCAGAGTCGAAGCAAGAGATCCCTGAAATATTAGTTAGTAGCTCAATAATATAATGTGAATTATTTTCTCTGCATAATCTTCTCTCGGTATATAGCAGGAGTAAATGAAGGACACCTACCTAGCTCAGCTCACAATACCCATCTACTTCCCACAATTCTAAGTCATTGTTCCTCAAGCCACTCCTCCTTTACTGAATAAAACCAAGTTGGGGCCCTGGGTCAGTCTCTTTGTCCCAGAAAGCCATCTTCATGGCTAGACTTAAGGCCCTTGGGCTCCCCAATATTTATAAATATGTTTTACTGTATTTACTTTTGCCGTGGTTTGAACTAGAAGTTGTAGATTGGAACTAACTTGGTGGGATTCCTGTAATGTATCATTGGGATTATAAATGTTGAATACTTGGACAGAGATGAAAATCAAAAATCCTCACTACATAAAGTGACCCATGTGTAGCTGAAAAGAATGATTATTATGATGTTGTTGGTTGGCGCACTACATGTATGCCCAATAAGTCCATTTGTTTAAAAGGTTGATTCAGTTCTGCTACACCTTTGCTTATTTTTTGCCTAATTAATCTATCTTTTTAAGATAAGGGGGTGTTAAGGTTGTATGTTAAGATTGTGATATTGGTTAGTAGATTTTTCTTGACCTTTAAAATTTGTTTTTTATGATTGAGTTCTTCTATATTTGGTACATACATATTTATGACTGTTATCTTGAATTTTTTAAATAACAAGTATGCAGTAGCATTCTTTATTTTATTTGGTTATTCTTGATTTGAAGTTCAGTATATAGTGACCTTCATTATCTTATTTTGTCATTCTTATTTGGTGTTGTTTGATTTGAAGCTTAGATTATTTGTAAAAAAAATAGCTACCCCTGCTTTTTTATGATGTACTGGAACATGTAGTATTGTTTTCCATCCTTTGACTTTCAGTCTATGAATTTCTTTATGGGTTAAATGTGCTTCTTGAATACAGCATATAGTTGGAATTTGTTTCTTAAGCCACTCTGCCAGTCTATTTCTTTTATTTGGTGAATTGAGTCCAGTTACATTGGTGATTATATTGATATGTATTGACTTAAGCTTGTCATGTTAATTTTCTATTGTTGCGCTCCTACATCTATCCTGTTTAGTAGTTTGCCATGTTTGGTGCCTTCATTCTGTTGTTTTTGGTACTGTGGGTATTTTGATCCCTTTCTAAAATATCTGTTGGTATTCTATGTAGGGTTTGTTTGGTCATCATGAACTGATTCAGTTGTTGTCATGGAAATATTTCATTTCTCCATCATACTTGAAAGAGAGTTTTGCAGGGTAGAACATTTTAGGTTGGAAATTGTTTTTTTCAGGATTTGAGGTACTTCACTACATAATCTCCTTTACTTAATGGATTGTGAAGAGAATTCTGTTGTTATTCTCATGGATTTTCCTTTGAATGAGACCTGTTTCTTTGTTCTAAATGCTTTCAATTTGTTGTTCTTATGCTGGGTTTCTCAGATCTTGAATATTATATGTCTGGGTGTACTTTTAATTGGATTGATATTATTTGTGGTCCTATTGCATCAGTTACCTGAGTGTCATATTGTTTCCCTATATTTGGCAAGTTTTCTACTATTACTTCTTCCCATATTCTTTTTATATCATTTGTGTTTCCTTCATCTTTCTCACTGATGCCTAATAGTCTTTTTGTTCATCCCTGCATTGTCTTAAAGATTTTGAATTATTTTTTCCTGCCTCCTAGTTGTTTTTAAGAGATATTTCCTTCCTGTTTTACTAACTGCAACAGTGCCTTCAGTATCTGAAAGTTTATCTTCTTTTAATTCAAACAGTTTTGCAAATTTATGATTGAAACATCTATTCCTTTTTGAATCAGCTTCATGCATTCTATTTATTTTGTAATATTTCATTCAAGGTTTCCCTCATTTTTCTATTCTCTTCCAATTTTTTTATCAGTGTTTTCCTTAAAATGCTTAGTAATTCTTTCATTGTAGTTATCATTCCTTTTTTTTGTTGGGGAAAGGATGTTCAGTGTCTCACTACTAGATTGGACTCATAGTATTCTGCCTGTTTATGCTTCTCAATAGCTGGAATTACAGGGCCTTGCCACCACTCCCAGTCTCATTTGCCACCTCAGCCCGCCCCGGGGGCGGGACGGGCAAGGTAGGCCCAGGGATTGAACCACTAGACCCTGTGCCTGCTTGCAGACACTTTAGTCCACTGAGCTATTTGGCCCACCCTTCCTTCCTTTTTTTTTTTTTTTTTTTTCACCTGTGAGAGTATCTCTGGTCTGATTTCCTCTATACTCTTCTGCAGTTGTTTCTTTACTTCAATTGCTATAATTTACACAATTTTAGTTGTGTGGCTTCTACTTTCTTCGATGCTGCTGTCCCCTTAGTTTGTTCTGGTTGGACTTGGAGCCTCAGAATGCATTTTGCCCCTCCTTTTTGTCATTTTCTGCAGCCACCTCTGACTGGAGAGTGCTCCTGTACTTCCTTTCCTTGGACTGGGCTTGGGTGTGCCCAGAATATGGAATAGGCCAGCTGAACCCGGTGTCTTCTGGTCACAAGGCTTCTTTCTGTTAGAGCCACCAAAGCAGAATGGGTCAGGTGTGCCCACTGGCTTTTTGTCTCACTAACTTTTCCCATTAGTCCAAGTTGGAATGGGTGAGTTGCATCCAGTGGTTTCTGGTCACGGGGCTCCTTTCCCTTAGGCCTACCAAAGTGGAATCTGAAGTATTAATTCTAAACTCTGTCTTTCATTAATTTTGTGATGCTAAGGTAAATCACGTGACCTGATAAATAACCATCTTCGCTTATTTATGTTTTGGAGGGTGGATAAGTAATGCCTACATCTCAAGAATTTTCTCATTAATTCATCAAGTACTATTTTAATATATATAGTACAAGGCCTACAGGGTCTCACTGCACAGATTGAACTCATAGTGATTCTCCTGTTTTCAGCTTCCCAAGCAATGGGATTCCAGGCAAGCACCATCAGCCCCAGTCTCAGACACTGGCTCATTGTGCAGTGTGGATGGTCCAGCACGGCACCTTGGGTATTGAGCCCCTGGTCCCTGCATGATCCTCAGAAGTTGCTTTAATATCCAGAGCTATCTGCCAGGTCCTTTCATCAAGTATTTAAGTGTGTATTTGTTAGAGGGACAGAATGGAAATGTTATGCACAAAATGATATACATTAGGAAACAACATTGCATTAAAATGGACTTGTTGTTTTTGTTTTGTTTTGTTATTTTTGAGGCCAGCTCAGCCTGGGTGTGGCTGGCACAGCATGTGGTGCCAGCGATTGATCTAAGGTCCCTGTGCTTTGCCTAAGCATACCTAAACAGTTACTTTAGACTGCTAAACTATCTTGCCAGCCCCAACATTGCTTTAAAATGAAAAATAAATTATAGAAAAAATTATAGAATTGAGCGAGTGACGGATAATAATAGAGTGGGATCTGGGATAATAGAATGATTCTTTTAAATAGTATAGTCAGAGAAGAAGCCATGTGAATATATATGTGGACTAAGTAATGTATCCCAGTGAAGAAAATGGAGTTCAGGAATAATGAGCAGAGAAAGAACGTGATAAAAAGTTTTAGCAATTGTATAATTCTAATTGCTGTATTTAAAACTGTAGAACATAAAAGTACAAGATGAAAAAAAGAAAGTCAATGAGGTAGTATATTGGTCACTTTGGTGTCACTGGTACAAAACATCCAAAACTTGCTACATAAAGGAGGAAAGATTTATTTTAGCTCACAATTTCCAATGACTTACGTGCATGCTTTGTTGGATTAAATGCAGAAATTACAAGAGAATGAGACATAGTGCAGGAGATCTACTCAATGAATGGTGGCTGGGAAACAGATAGAGAGCAGTGATGTTCCAAGGATAAGCATACACTCTTCTCAGCTTTGTCTCAGTTAACTACTTAATTCTAATAGGCCCCACTTCAATAAATAGACCAGCTGTGTTAAACCTTTGACATGTTTCTTGCAATAGGTGGGCTATTCGTATTATTGAAAGTTCTAAAATGTACACCATTACTGAACTTGACTTATAAATCTACATTCCTATACCAACTTCCAGTCTACACTGGGTTTTTGAAATCCCAAGAGTAGAATGTTACACTAGCTCTTACAGACACTAAGTAAACCCTGTGGCATTAAATTTTCTATTATAGGCAATAATGCTTTTCTAATATCACGCCTCAGAGAGTATTGTCTTTGCCGAGGAATACAGTAGGCTCTTTGAGATGTATTTGCACTGGAGCAGCACTTCCTGCTCTACTTACTCTACCTTTCATTGATCATACATAAGCATTTATTTCTGTCTCCATGAGGGGGACACAGTGTACCTGACCTGGATGCATGCATATTATGGTATTCAAACAAGATAACCTTTCTCTCCCCAGGAAGAGAAAAATAATTTTAAGATAATTTAAAAAGAATGAGTGAAGATTAAACCCCCAGTTACAGTCCAATGTCTGTAAAAATTGTGAATATTCTCTCCATTGACTCCTTTCACTATAGTATAATAGCTTCAGGCATGGCCAGGATTGAAAAGAAGAACAAAGAGACTTGTATCAATGTCTATCTATAGGATGTTATTTTATCTGGGCCTCTTCCATGGAGATGACAATGCAACCAGAAGGAAAAGGGAGAAATTTCCCAGAGCACTTCACATGATACAGCTGATAAGATATGTCTTAGCTTTGGGAATTACACCTTTTCAATATTTGCCCTCAGTGGTCACTTGTGAAATCAGTGCATTGCTTAAGGAACTTCTTGTTTTAACTGTTGTTATCACAGTCTCTCTTAAGTTAGCCTGGTTTTTCAGAGCAGTAGCACATGAATTTTATTCATCAAACACTGCTTGGAGCCCCAAGAATTAGATTTAAGTTCTATTTATTCTAAAGCTGAAATCATGACAACCATTTTTGTTTTAGCCCTTTCATTACACAACATAGTCACCTTTTTGTCTCTCTTAAAATGTATTTAGTACAGGGTCTACATGGTCTCACTACGTAGATCAGACTCATTATTCTCATGTTTTCAGCCTCCCAAGTGTTGTGATTACAGGCGTGCACCACCAGCTAAGTTTCAATCACCATCTTAGTGTGCCCTGAGTGCGGGGACAGCATGGCACTCAGGGGATTGAACCCTAGCCCCTGTTCTCTGCCTAAGCAGGGGCTTTAGTCCACTGAGCTATCTGGCTGGCACTCTTTTTTTTTCGGTACCAGGGATCGAACCCTAGACTTTGTCCTTGGCAGGAAGGTGCTTATGCTGCTGAGCTATCTTCCCAGCCCGTTGGCTGGCAATTTTATCTTTTGGTCTCTATTAAAAAATATTGAGGATGCAATTCTTACTCAGTTATCAAATAAGCTATCTCAAACAAAAGCCATTGTTTGGATTTTTCCTAACATCTGGGGATGACTGGGTAATAAACATCTATTTAAGAATAATATGTTCCATCTGCTTGGGAAAGCTCAGGGACCAGAATTGGGTCCCTGATTCTGCATGCTCCACCGGCCCCGCCCCTGGGCACACTGAGCCAGCAACCAAGTCTTGTTGTGTAATCCCTGGGCTGGGAAGGCTGAAAACTGGAGGTTCACTACCAGTCAGAGCTACATAGTAAGATACAATACAAAATAAATAAAGAAGAATATGCCCTATTCAATCAGAAACCATAGAGGTATGTTTCACTCCTGCCTCTTTTAAACAACCTAAAGAGGGAGAGGGGTACTCATCTTACTTTAGATGAATAATCAACAACCTAAAATATTAGAAGAGTTGAGTTTTCATGCTTCTTAGACCTTGAAGAACAATATATGAAAATGTTAAATATTCCAATCTGCCATCTTGTTGGTAGGCCAGTAGAGCTCTTGTATAGGCACTGTTTGGCCTCCAGTACAAAATAGCTTGTCCTTTGGCTGCCTGTATTCTGGACTTCTAAAGTTAACAATATAACATTAATCATCGAACATAATAAAGTGTAATGCAGCATATCTCTCACTAGAAAGCAGTATTTAATTTAAGAGTAACATTACATTTTTCCAGTCTAATTTAAAAGTCTCAGTAAGAACTCTAATGACCTCAATGTATCTGTTAGTGTCGTCTGAAAACTTGCTTCTATCTTGTTCTATCACTTCGAGATCAAGTGGAGTAAAGGACACATAAACATGGGTAGTTTCATGTTTGCCATTCGTTCTCTGTAGCTTATATTTTTATTTTAAATACAAAAAATGATTGTTACTTAAGGCAAAAAATGTGAACCTAATGTAATATTGACCTCTTCCCCTCTCTTACTGTGTAATTGTAGTTATGAAATAATATACTAACTCTTCCATATGCATTCCATTTTGTCTGTAGGGGCTTGGCAGGCCATGTTTGGGTGCAGATAAAAATTTAAAAGATCCTTTTAACAGGTAAGTGTTGATAGGACAACAGGCATGGGGAAAACATACAAGTATATACACAGGATGGCTAAGGTGACTGTATTAAAATTTCTGTAATTTTGTTTTCTTTTTTGCAAACACCAGTTAATGTGAGGAATTTTCTTTTTTTCAGAATTTTATTGATAAACAAATAGCAATTAGACAGTTTCAAATCAAATC
>NDGM011141403.1:0-13023 GCA_002564305.1 Octomys mimax | reverse complement strand
AGATAAAATAGCAATGAAACAGTTTCAAAACAGGTTAGCAGGACAGTTACAATAATTAATACTGCACATTGTTCACTCAGTCAGCGGGCGGCCGTCCAGAACAAGCCTGCTCAGGGAAGACTCAGCTTTGCTCCTGACGGCCTTCCGCGGACGGAGCCAGCCTCCCAGCTCACGTGGGCGAGCCTGCCTTCCTCAGGGCAGCCGAGTGTGCCCCTGCTGAGGCGACACCTGACCAGGTCCTGGCCAGGTCCTGGCTCCTCGCTGCGGCATCGTGGACGAGCCACGTTGTCAAATGACCACGTGCTGACATCATATTTTCTAATCCATGAGGAAAGGGTGTCTTTCCATTACTTGAATCTTCTTTGATCCTTTTTAAAACTGTTTCCGTGTCCAGAGTGTAAGTTTTGTGTGTCTCTGAAAATTTTGAGTTTTATACTTCTTTGATAAAACCCTATGTATATGTTCTTTTTTTGAAGTTATTGTAATGGACTTATCTTGTTAGTTCTGCTTTCATATTGTTAATTGCTAATATACACAAGTAGAATTGATTATTATGTGTGGTTTTGTGTCCTGCCCTTGACACTAATTCTCCGTGGGCAATTTCCTCAGAAACTGCTGCACATTGTATCAGTTTTGAATTAATGTGATGTTAGTGGCTCGGGAGGGAACATGAACATGACCCAGGTCATTACACTTTTCTCTTAAAAGTTGACAGCTCATTATTTTAGAAAATCAAATAATTTATTCATAATTAATAGCTTCATTTTGTTTTAAAAGAAATCTCACAATGTGATAAAATCCGGGCAAATCTGACCACCTAGGCACATGGCAGATGTGTCACTGGCCGGTCACCAGTGTGTGTTAGCTGGTGCTTGCTCAGCCCCAGCCCTGTGTCTTCTTTCTAGGAGCTGTAATGATCAAAACTTCCCCCGTGCAGGCCACGATCCTGGCCCAGCCCAAGGGCTGTCCCCTGCTGACAGAACCGACCAGCCCTGCCTTAGCTGCCGTGCCTCTTCCCGACCCCCATTCAGCGCTTTGGATCCTGCGGTCTGCTCTTGCACCCCTGCCACCCTGACACCAGCGGTGGGGGCGGGGGAGGGCGCGGCACTCCAGGCATCTCCTGCGATGTCCTGGCACTTTGCTGTGCTCCCAGCCCCTGTCTCTAGGCTCCGGGGTGCACATCTGGGTCCCCGCTGGCTCCACCATTTTCTTTGGCTGACTCCCATGCAGCCTCGGCAGGCTGTAGGTGATGCCCAGGTGCTTCCGTGCAGCTGTTGCCACAGGTGATGCTCACAGGCCATGCACCTGTTCCCTGTGGGTGGCACTCATGGCAGGGTGTCTGGGGACATGGCCCTCTGCTGCCTACCCCCTCGCTTCACAGCGCTGACCTGGTCCCAGCCACTGCCTCTGCCCAGGTGATGACACCAGCATCCTCATCAGGCCCCTGGCTGCTATGCTCCCTGTGGTCCACTCTGTACTCCAGAGAGGTCCTTCAGCCACAGTGGACAGGGCCTCAGCTCTAATACTGCCCGCAGGAATCTCTCTGCTCTCCAAATGGGTCAAATACCCACCTGTGGCTTCTTGGAGAGTCCTGGACCCTTTCTGGCTCCCATCAGGCCTTCCTGTCGCCCTCTGGGCTGCCCACCTTCTCTCCAGACCATAGCCCAGATGCCTCTGATCCTACCCTTCCCCAGCCCCAGGCTCCTTCCTCCTAGGCAGGCCTAGCAGCCTTCACTTCTCCCAGCGTGGCTGCCATAAGTGGGTCCACTGGACCATGCCCCAGTGCATGTCAGAGGAGGGAGCTGGGAGACCCCAAGGCCAGACTTGTGAGTAGGCCTTGGCTCCTCTCTGGGGTGGGTGAGGGCCACCTTCCTCCTAGGCCACCAGGGAGTCACATGTTCCCTGGGCAACGGGCAGAGGAAGTTGTTGGTGAGAATTTGGAAGTGACTCAGGATCAGCGGTGGAGCCCACACATGGGAGCTTATGTGGGGTTTTACCTGTGTGTGAGCTTTGTCAGGTCCTAGAAGGCTGCTGGGCTTGAGTGGGGACACACAGAATCCTGAGGTCCAGGGTGCAGCCACACCATGAGCCTCAGGTGGGCCACAGCCAGCATCCGGGTGTGGAGGCTAGAAACAGGAACAGTGCCCAGCCCACTCTCGCCTTCACTGTCATTGCTGGGTTCAGGAGGGAGCTGGCGCTGCTCTTCCTGCTCCGCTTCCAGGGGCCAGAGACCCCGGCTCACACCAAGGTAGCTCCGATGGGCACTCGAAGGCAGGTGCCCGTGGCCTCTTCTGCCGCTCTGGAGCCTGCCACACCTGGGGCTGTGGCCGCCTCACACTGGTCCTCGTATGGCCTTCCCCCACTGACCTCAACTCAGCCAATCTGAGTAACCCCGCGCCATCTCCTCATCTCCAGGTCGGTGCTTCAAGCCCATCTGAAGTCCCTCTGGCCAGAGTGGCTGCATTCATGGGACTTGGAGGTGGAGCTCTGCGGGCTGGGGACCTGGCCCACCACAGCAGCACGGCAGCACGGCGGCGCGGACAGCGCTAGGGAGGCATCTGGTGCACCCGGCCCTGCCCTGTCTCCAGAAGTCTGAGCGGAAGCTCATAGGAGATTTTATTCATGCAGAACCGCCAGAATCACTCACTGCCCGACAAGTCCCGCAGATTTCTGGTGCCCTGCAGGTGGGGTCGTGGAAAGGTCAGCAATGGCAGCTCTCCGCCCGGGTCCTTGGCTTTCAGCAGGACAATGCAACACGCCCTCCATGCATGGTTTCACCTCCCAGAGCCCACGTGAGGCTGGGCTTTGACTTTGAAAACTACCATCTACTGATGGATAGAGCAGAGTGCAGCGTGTCCCTCTGAAGGTCAAGCCCCTGGAACCTGAGAACATGACTTCACATAGAACCGGGGTCACTGATTCAATTAAGTTAAAGGTCTCACGCAGAGATCATCCTGGGTTTTAGGTGCAAGCAGTAAAACCTCAGGTCCTTGGAGAACAGGCTGCGACCGGAAGTGCAGCTCAGAGCGAGGCCTGTGGAAACCAGGCAGGGACTGGAGTGGCACAGCCGCCACCCCGAGCCTGTGCAAGTCCCCCTTCCCAGCCACACAGTGTGAGGCGACCTGCTACAGCTGCTGGGACACGAGCCCGGGGACAACTGAAGTGCTGTGGAGGTGGCTGCCACCACCTCCTGTCACTCTGTGGAAAGACACCCCCAAGGGCCCCCAGCTCATGGTCCTAGTGGGGGCTGACTGCCCACTGTGGCCTGTACCCAGTACGTCTGCTTGGTGTCCTGGCGCCTGGCTCTTTCCCTGGCCAACGAAGTGTCTGCTTGTCCTGCATGCTTCTGAAAGCCCATCGGATCCAGGAGGAACCATTTATAGAATTTTTAAGGGGAGCTTCTATTTAGAGCAGGCTTGGTTTGCAGAAGTTGTGAAACTCACAGTCCCACTGTCTCCCCTCCAGCAGCTCATTCTGGAAGGACACCTTCGCCACCCCAGTGCGTCATTGCCGGTGTGAGTGTTGATGTCTCCCAGCCTGTGCGGCACCCACATTTCCTGTTTTCCCTGGTGCCCTTTCTCTGCCGCAGTGTCATTCGGCACCCTGTGTGGCATGGAGCTATTGGGTCTATTTAGGGTCACAGTGGCTCAACAGTTCCTGGACTGTCTTTCCTCTGCCTCTTCATAACTGAGGTCCCTGAGGGCCTTTACAGGCTGTCCTCGAGTGGTGTCTGGTGGCTTCTGGCAGCGAGCCTGGGCATGGTGTCATAGGGGGGTGAGTGCTACTTCTCTCCACAGTTCCACGACACAGGCAGTCCACAGAGCACGCTGACAATGTTGGCCTTGGTGTCCTGGCTGAAGCAGGGTCACTGGGCTCCTCCACCCTGCTGTCCTTCCTTTGTCTCTCCCTTTCCATGCTGGGCCCTGGGAAGGAGACCCTGGGCTTGGCCCAGCTCAGAGCCCGGCCCTGTGAGATAGGAGCTTTACAGGCCGTGTGGATTTGCGCAGGAGGCCTGGCTGCTCCCCTGTGGGCTCCTTGCTCCATCATCTGCTTACCTGGCTGTGCCTCCCCGGGTCACCTCACACCCTGGGCTGTGGTCTGCACTGCCTTATGCATTGTCTGTACCTAGTTCACTGCTGCCACTGGAGCCCCGCCAGGGCTCCCTGCTCTCTGACACACTTCAAGCAGATCGCGTCTGCTTGTCTGCCTGTGGGGAGCACCTACAGACTTTCTAGGGCTGCAGGGAGCTCCAGGCTCCTCCTGTGTGTTCCCCGCCCCAGTCCAGACTCAGCTGCTTCTCCAGGAGCCCTGATCCCATCAGCGGAGAGCAGTGCTGCTCGCCAGACCTGGCGCGGGCACGCTTGTCTGGCTGCCGTACCCTTGTCCTGGGCCCTGGGCCTCACACTGCAATGCTGGGATGTGGGCTCAGCCACCCAGTGACACGTGACAGAGCCTCCAGACCCTGGGTGTGAACAGGGGTGACGGAGGCCGGGGTGTTCATGAAGTCAGCCACAGGGTGGGCCAGGCCTCACACACCTGCACCTAAGGACCGATTTCCCTGTCTCCCAGGACTAAGGATCTTATAACATTCAATAGAAAAAAAAAATAATAATAACATTCAATAGAAATGGCAGAGCAAAGTCAAATTGAAAAAAAAAACAGTCACTGTAAAAAATTTTATTGTGTGCTTGAGGCTTACAGTGTGATACTACTTATAGATGGTAAAATGCTTACTGTGGTGAGACACGGAATCCTTGTCACCCCAGCTAGTTAGGTGCCTGTCTGTGACAAGAGCAGTTTAAATCTACTCATTAATGAGACTCCCAGTACGACACAATTTCCCACGGCTCTCGCGCAGGCAGCACACCCTCCAGGTCCCTTCTCACACACCTGTCACTTTGCATCCTCCTCGCCTCCCGCTGCGTCAGCACTGTGCCATTCCGATCGCCGCTGGATGCCTGCCTGGGTCTGGCTCGTCCCTCCTGGCCGACGGCTCCAGGTCCGGCAGGGTGGCGGCGGTGGCAGGAGGCCCTCTCCTCCCGTTAAGGCTGAATCATAGTGGCACTTCTAGACCACCACATTGCTGTGTCGCTTCCTCCATCCTCAGGTAAGCTGCAGGGTCTGGCCACAGTGTGATTCACTTCTTCGGGCACTCAGCAGAGGAAGCCCCGCCATGTGCATGTGCAAATTGTTTTTCGCATCTGTAGGACCTGCTGCCCTGCTTTCCATGGGGGCTGCACTAAGCTACCCGCCCCGTTGCAGTGTCCTGAGTCCCATTCTCCCCACACCTGTGAGGGCAGCCACCCAGTCAGATGGGAGGTGGTGTCTCAAAGTGCTTTTAACTTGAGCTACAGGAGGTGACAGGGAGCCTCTCTGCATGCATCTGTTGCCGTTCTTGTCTTGGCTGGAGAAACGTCGGCACGGCTCCTCTGGCTCCTTGCCGTGTGGAATGACTCGCGAGAGTCACACCTTGCTTAGCTTACCTTGCTGCCGCCCAGTAGCAGCCCCTGGCTGGTGGCCCAGCCTGGCCAGTGTGCCTCACAGGTGCTCCCAGAACCCTGAGGGGGAGAGACCCTACATGGCCCTGCACATAGTGCAGAGGGCAGTCGCAGACACAGTGGCCAGGGACGTGGGCCAGCCACACAGTCTTTCTGTGGAAACGCTGAGAACAAGGAGTGTGGAAAGGGGCTGGCTTGGGCCCGTGCTGCAGAAGGAAGACAGGATTCCTGCTGGGAGCTGCAGGGACATCTGGTCCACCCAGCCTGTATCCACCATACCAGCTCCCCGGTTCCTTCCAGAAGGAGAGCAGAGAGCAGGTGACAAGGTGCAGGGGTCGCCTGGATGGGACTTCAGGGCTGCCATCCTCAGGGAAGGCTCTCCAGACAAGGGCCAGCGTGCTTGACTGCATGGACACAAGCATAGCACAGCACAGCAAGCGCAGGAGGGCCAGGAGCCGGCAGGGCCAGCATCCCCTGCGGTCCTCTGCGTCCCCTCTCATGGCACAGAGGGGATCTGCAGGGGGCCATGCAAAGACACATGGAAACTTTACTTTAAAAGCACTTCTTGTCATAGAGCACACACTGCCAAGAATAATGGAGACGCGTGCTTGGCGTGGGGGCCTCGTGGGTGTGTTCAAAGCAGTGCGGCTTTTACTACAAGTTCAGATGAAGCATTCTCTGTAGGTTCTGAGCACCACCTGTTGATCAAACGTTTCTGGCTGCTTCTGTGAAGTAAAAACAGGATCGTGTGGCGTCACCGGCCTCCCTCAGCAGACCTAGGCCGTGCGGCTCCTGGCTCTCCCCAAAGTCAAAGTGACCGTGAACGGAAGGCAAATGTTTTGAATCTGTGCAGGACACGGCGCGGCCTTGGCAGCTGGAGAGAGGGCTCCGGAGTAGCTTCAGGAAGTGGCGAGCATGCTGGGACAGTGCGGGGGAATTCCAGGGGATCAGTGGAGACGTGTCTTTTACTGTAACGCTTTTTTAATCCTGGACATCACCATAGATTCCCATCACACTGTATGCGTGTTGAGCCACGCGGCAGAGCCTCAGCCAGGCATGAGCTTCGCAGCAGCCTTCTTGGACAAGCCCGTGTGTCCCTGACCCGCAGGGCTCCTGGATGGCAGCCTGGCTCACCCCTCCACAGAGGGCCATCCCTTCGGCCCTGTCCCACACCACAGCTGTCTCACTTCTGCCTGTGTTTGCCTTCTTTCTGGCACTCACTGAGCTCTCGCCCAGAAAGGGCCGCACCCTCAGGTAGCCTGGTGTGCGTGGTCCAGGGTGCTCGAGGCTGTTTCTCTGGCCTTCAGGGGCCTGGAGCACACGCTGTTTGGGATGGTGAAAGTGGCAGGTGTCACCCGGCCATCAGATCAGAGTCAGGCAGAGGATCCCCGACCATGCTGCAAGAGGCTCCCTCTGGACGGCAGGACCAGGCTGTGGGCATCACAGGGCTGGGAAAGGTGACCTTCCCAGTGCCCAGCTGGGGGTGGTCCTGGGCTCAGGGCTGAGACTGCGTGGAGCTGGCTCTGTGAACCCACTCTCTTGGAAGGGAGAGCGCATCCATCTGCTCCCGTCCAAGGCCAGTCCCTGCCCGCCTGCTCTGTGGGGTGTGGGGCCCTCTGCAGACCAGGCAGGCTGTCCTTAGCAGCGCCTGCATCGCAGAGTGGTGCTGGGACCTGTGGCTGAGCCAGCAGGCCACTGTGCCACCCAAGATGGAGTGTGTGTGTGTGTGTGTGTGTGTGTGCACAGCACATGGAGGAAACATTTGGAAAGTGGAGGAAAATCTCACACAGTGGAAACTTGTCCTGAAAGCCAGGCCAGGATAAGCACCAGGGCAGGGAGAGCAAGGGTCCTGCTGAGGACCACAGGGTGAAGTGCAGAGCTCTCGTGTGTTCTCTGCTGCAGAGACCTGGACCAGGGCGCCCTGGCTCCTCCGTGTGGCTGGGCTTTTGGCGCCTGCCATGTTGGTAGTTATCAGCGGGTTCCGGTTAGACACAGGCGCCCATTCTCAGATATCAAAGCCTCTCGGCTGGGCGCCCTCCTCGTGCGAGCTCAATGAGGAGGAAGTGACCCCACCCCAAGGCTTCCCAGCAGACCCTGCAGACCAAGGTGCACTGTGACCCGTAACTGCTTTCCTGAAAGCCTCGTGGTTTCATGAGTCAGAAGCTGGCGCGTGCCAGCAGGCACCGTGGTTGCCCTTGCATGGAAAGGCCTTGTCCAGCTCCTTGATCTCACACACGCAAAGCTTTGACCTGGACTGGCAGTCCGAGGTGAGGCTGAGCCTCCGCAGACCCACAGGCAAAAGATCTGTTTGCAAGTCCGTCCTTGCCAAGTGCCGCCGCCGCGTTTCTGCTTGGCAATTCTGTTTTTGACTTGTGGATCTCATTTGGTTTTCAGATGAATTTAATAATTGCTGGTTTTTTCCGGTACCAGGGATTGAACTCAGGACCCTGCACTTGCCAAGCAAGCACTTATTCTACTGAGCTATCTCCACAGCCCCTTGATAATTGCTTTGAAGGGAGAACTTGGGGCCGTTATGCTGACCAGCCTTATTATGCCCATGGCCATCCCTGACTACACGGAGCCCTTCTCTCTAAAGCCACGGGCATGTTTTGGACCCAAACTACCTGCTGGCCTGCCAAGAAGAGGGTTCAGAGCTTATTTGCTCTTCTTTTTCTGGCTGCCAGAGAAGTGGGCTGCTGTTCTGCTGGCGAGGTGGGACCGCCGTCCAGCCCCACCTCGGCACCAAGCTGAGGGGTGCCGGACCCGGGTCCTGCTTGCTGCCGTGCTTTCCTTTATAGGTGCGTGCAGCCCACACACTTGTGTCCACTCTTCGGGCCTCACACCAGGCTCTGGTTCTAGCACACGCGTGCAGGTCACGTGGGTCAGGGCCCTGGGCCAGGTCGCCGGTTCCCACCTGCACCCGACTCATCCTCGGCACCCAGGTTTGCCGGAACCCGCTTCACCATCTCTGAAGCTGGTGGGGGCACAGGCCATCCATGGAGGAGGTGGCAGCACATGGCAGCTCACTAGCGTCGGATCAATATCTGCCATAACGGTGGCCACCGTCTCCCACGCAGATGTACCAGGACGCTGCCGGCGCAGCTCTGCACTCGACTTCTCTAACTGGCACAACAGGCCCTTGGGGACGGGTCGGGACAGGCCAGCATTCCGATCCGCCCAAGGAGCCAGCCTGGGCCGGGCTGGGGAGTTGGCCCCAGGCGAGTGACTACAGTCCCGGGTCGGTTCTGGTTCCCGCAAGCTAGGCCAGGCTGGCACCTGTGGACCACCAGGCTCGGCTTCCTGGCTCTGTGAGGCCCCCTAGGGGTCCCCGAGGTGTGTGTCTCAGGTAACTCCTGGGTGAGGAGGAGGGGGGTGTGACCCCAGGAAGTCAAGGGCCCAGGGGATCCAGGGCCAGGGCTGCATGGTCTCCCTGGGAAGCTGCCAAGCAGCAGGGCGCGGGGCCAGGCCAGGGAGCTGTCATGGCAGGAACAGCAGCCTTTTGGGATGACGAGTGCTGTTTCCCACCTGAGTTAACAATGGGGTGTTGCTGAGGTCAGGTGGGGTGGGTGGCTGAGGTCATACGGTATGAAGAGCCGGGCAGGTTGAATGGGATCCTCCCAGCCCTGACGCACACATGCAGCCAGGACTGTGAGGTGCTCACAGGAAGGCTGATGGCTGAGCAGGCCTCAGCAGAAAGGCAGTGAATGAACTTTCTGCACCGGATTGAAAACGTGCCCAGAGGTCTGAGAACAGGAAGAAGAGACCAGCATGGCAGCCAGGGGGTGGGTCCTTGGTGGCCAGAAGGCACCACACTGGGCCATTGCCTGTGCTAGGTCACAACCTTGCCTGCAACAGGAGCAGGCAAACCCAGGCACAGGCATGGGTGTGGGGCACACGGGCGAGCCGCAGCGCACTGGCCTCAGCGCTGGGGTGCTGCTGGCTCGCAGAGGCCTTCACCCTCCGCATCTCTGAGGTGAGAAGAGAGCGGCCGCCTGGTGGGTGTCCCCAGGCCCGCGGAGTGAGGGGCCTGAAGGTGCCAAGCCTGGGGCCCCTGCGGGGTGTGCTCCTTAGGAAAACAAACGGAACAAAGGTCACGCGCCCCGCATTGGGCGGGAGCGGGGACGGGCAGCTTAGGGTCAGGGAAAGCAGAAAGAACAGCGAGGGCTGCCCGCCTGTGCCGGCCTTGCCGCTCTCGGGCTGTGGCCTCCACAGCAGTCCAGCTCGGCACTGTGGCAGCGACACTCAACCCCTGCTTGCCCTTCCACACAAGGCCTGTCAATTGGTTCCAGGCCAGAGTCTGCCGTGAAACCACAGAAACACAAGCTCAGGTCTCACGGGGCCGGTGCCTCCCAAGGGAGCTCTTGGCATCCAGGTTGGACCCCTGCCCTGGCCCTGCCTGACGCAGGACTCAGACAGGAATCTGACCCCACAGGGCCTCTGGCAGACCTTTTCCGGGCAAGGCCACCCACAGTGTGATGGCGCCTGGAAGGTTTGGGGGAGACTCATGAACTGACAGGGCCCCCCAACAACTTGCCACCACCCTGTCGGAGAGCCCCTGGGGTCGGGGCGCATAGGCTCTGAGCCTGGCCCAGCCAGGGAACTTAGGTTATCAAAGGGGAGAGGGAGAGAGGAGCCAGCCCAGCAGTTGGGAGCTGTACTGCGGGCGTGGGTGGCTGAGGGTGGAGCAGACAGAGTTGGGAAATCACAGGAACAGTACAGGGTCACTGTGTCACAAGTCCAAGGCCCAATGAGAAGCAGGCACCCTGTCTCTGTGCACAGCACCCATACCCAGAAGCAGGCTAGGTGGTGCTGAGAGCTGCCTTGTCCCCCTGGCTGCTGGACGTGGCGGCCTCCTGCTTTTCAGAGCAAATTCCTCCTGGAATTCGTCTTGGCTGTATACAGCCCTTCCCTGCCCAGGGCTGCCGTAGCCAAGGCCTGGTCACAACACCTGCATCCCCACGGGGTGGCTTGAGATGCGCTCACGCCTCAGAGCTCTGGGGCCTCAGTCCCCTCTTGGCCAGCATGTCTCACACAGTTGCATGCAGCCTGGCCCAGCTCTTCGTCTCATCCAGGGTGTGAAGACCTCCAGGTTCCGGTCTCTGAGTTGGATCTAGGACCTGGGCCTACCTCTGCCCTCCCTCATCTATCATTAGAGTCCCTGTCTGCTTGCACTGTCAGCTGCGCTGGTGTTGCAGAAGCATGACACCAAGTCCTCATCAGGGTCCACACAGGGAACAAGCCCTGGCCTGGTCCAAACCCTGATGTTGCAGATGGGGAAACTGAGGCCAAGAGTGGGCCAGTGGTTCCTGGATCTCTGGATTTAGGGCTTGCTCCCGCATATGGGGCAGGGAGAATTTATGACAGTGGCACTGAGGAACACGGGGGTTATGCTGCAGGATGGGCACCAGCAGCTGGAGCCCTGGGCACAAGGCAGAGCTTGGGTGGAGGTGGGTGGTGTCAGCCAGTGGTGTCCCACAGATGGTGCCTCACTGTGGACCAAGAGCTGACCCCGGGGTGGGGTGGCAGGGGAGTGAGCAACTGCACCGTGACACACTGCAAATTCACCAGCAGCACAGAGAAGATGGGCTTGCCCAGCCTGTCAGTAAGGCCAGTGTCAGGGGGTAACATCACCTGGTCACCAGGGTCTGCAGCCCAGGATCCCTGCTCCCTCTACAGGCTGTCCCCACATGTCCATAGTGATGCTCTCCTCCTGCTGCGTGCTGTTCCCCAGGGCCCCCAGTCCTATCAGACACAGATGGGGAGCACAGGCCTGACTCCCCTGAGCTGACGGGTGAGTGACTGCATTGCGTGCTCCAGGCAATGCGGCTTGGTGGGCACATGACCGCTCCCTACTGGAATGGCCCTGCCAGCAGGGAAGTGAGGGGCAGCCCCATAGCGCTAGGCCCAGCGGGCGGCCTGAGACCCCAAGCCAGCGGCAAGCCCCAGGCCAGGCAAGGCTGGGACAATGGCAAGGAGCCTCAGGTCCGTGTCCTGAAGCCCGTCTGTCATCCTGTCACAGCTGTCTCTGAGGACATGCCCTACTCTCTGCCACAGTGGTGGAACCTTCTCCCAGAGGACAGAGAGGCGGCGGAGAACACACTATGCTGCTGGGACTGGATCCTGGGGCTCCAGACTCGGGAACTACAGCACTGCACTCAGGGCTTCCCTCCGCAAACGCAGAGCTGGGCTCCCCTGGCAGCTCTCCCCACAGCCCCAGGATGCTGCCTGCTAGCTGACTGCCCCGCCCTGGCCACCTGGGCCAGCTGGAGCATGTGTGAGCACGCGTGTTCCTGGGACCCGCTCACCGCTGTGCTCTGCCCCCGCCCGGCACATGTGGGCCTGGCTCCCACTGCCTATGACCTCTTGGTTGGCTCCTCCCTCACTGCCCGGCTCTGCCATGCGGGGGCCGGCCCGGCAGTCATGTCTCTCTGTGCCAGGGGAGGCCATGAGGTGGTGCACGCCCCTGCCTGCCTGGCTGGCTGGCCCAGCATTTCCTCGGGCCAACGGTGAACCTGGTGAGGCTGAGCTTATGGACCGAGGACAGGGCTTGGCAGGAAATTTCCTCCCGAGGAGCCAGGTGGGCACCAGCAGGTGTTTCCCCGCAGGGGCCGGGCTGGAAGGAGCCAGGCAGGGGATTAGCTAACGGAGGCTTGCACTCCATAGCGGGAGTTTCCTGGAGGCGGCAGCCTCTCTGCTTAGCACCCCTGACCTGCTGTCTGGGAAGGAGGATGCAGCCCCACAGGGGCCACCGCTGGGAACATCCTGGCCTGCACTTCCTGTCCCCGGAGCCTGGCTCTTGTGCTGTTCCTTCCCCCTCCTACCAACCGTGTGGGCACCCATGACATCTGCGCCATCCAGGGAAGCCTGGGCTGGTGAGCCAGGGAGTGACAGCATGGCCCCAGAGGTCACTGGGGCCACGCCCCGCAGCAAGAACCTTAAAAGAGCCTGCTGCTGTCCACCTGGGCCGCAGGTGCAACTGCAGGACGCCTCTGTGGACAGGTACCTGCCTACCAAGGCATCACTGCTGGGCGTGGGTGGGGCCTCCCTGGGATGTGACACGCCCAGGGTTACGGGGGCCTTGGAGGGTGCCCAGCCCAACCTGAGGACTGGCAGGCTCCCTGGGGAGGTGCCACCCTGCTGGACCCTACCCGCCATCTGCCCTAAGTCTGCCCCCACTTCAGTCCCATGGCCTGGCATGCTCACCTCTGCCCCCAGGATGGTGATGTGAGTCTCCCCTGAAGGCAGGCCTGGGCCTTCCCGTGTGGCCTCACTCGGCCTCTGCGCCCACAGGACCGAGCCCTTGCTGCTTTGTGGAATTGACCATGTGATGAAGATAGCCAGAGAACAGGGGCAGGAGTCCTAAAGTGCAGCGGAGAGCAAGGGTCTGCTATGCCCTGGGAGTCCCCATGTCCCACCAGTCTATACCTGTCCCCACCGTGCTCCTTGGAAGGTGGTTGCAGCAGACCAGGCAGATGGGGCAATACCAAGTGAGGGGCGACCTTCGCCAGCTCTCACCCAGTTGCCA
>NDGM011141402.1:0-10176 GCA_002564305.1 Octomys mimax | reverse complement strand
CAGTACAAGTTCTCATATGTCCTGAGTCTTAATTGACCTTAGAAGATTAGGGCCAAAATGTTGTAAGCCTCTTAATTATTTCACTTCAGGTATGTAATCCATTAACATTTGGAATGAACAAAAATCAAACACACGTTTAATTTGCCTTCTCTGCATGTCAGTTGACTTTAGTTATCTGACAATTCATTTTTCCCTTTTCCCTTTTTGAACTTCTCATTCCTTTTTGAGCTCCGAACACCTTAAAGATCTTCCTTGGTATAGGTACATACATTTCTATGTACTGCCACTCTAAATTTCATTCTGTTCCCCGCCCTCCCAGTTCCATTGTCATCGCTGGGTAGGCACTTCCCACACACCCCTAATCTTATGTGTTCACTGTACTGGGTAACCCTTTTTGGGACATCAAGTGCAGTAAGTTAGTAATCTACTCTAGCCTGCTCTTCAAAAAGCAGAGCTCCTATTTCTGTGATGAAGGCACCAAGCCTAAACCTCATCCACCACTGCCTAATCTTTCCTGGTTATTTTCCAACTTCTTGCAACTAACAGCCTAAATTTTCTTTCTGCCTTGGCTTTCCATTTATTTTATTGCTGTTCCACTCATTCAAGCCTTTATTTCATTATGACTGCTTTACTATATTCTATAGTTTTCGTTTTCCCCATGCAAGTCCTTCCTTCATACTGCTTATTTCCTGTCACAAATGCTCAGCAACCCTGACTTCACCACGTAATAGATTTTGTCAGCCTCACAATAAAGTTCCCCAAATTTTGGTTAAATTACTGTTTCTTGAGCTTTCATCCTTTATTACTCTTTATAAATATATCTTCAGCCAAATTTATTATACTTATTATATCCATTCTTTTGCTTAAAGTTTTCTTTGTGCCTACATTCTACAGGCTGTTTCAGCTGTCCAAATCCCACTCTGGTTCTTGCATCCTCCCAAATGAACAATCTCTTCTTTGGAATAACTGGACCGATAATCAGTATCTTAAGGTACTCACCATCTCTCACCATGCATTGCATTTCCTTATGTGGATCAGTTTGATGGTGAAAATCTTTAAGACAGGTTTTACATACATTCTATTTTCAAGAAGGGGCTCTTACTATGTTGCCCAGTAGGCCTTGAACTCGTGGGCTCAAGAGCCATTTCCCTGCCTCATCTTTCCCATCAGTGGCTGGCATGGTCCTGTGTGCATTTTAGACATGCAAGAAATGCTAATCTTGAGTGCATGCTTAGTGAAGTTAGGAAAAGCTTATCATTAATCGGGTACAGTAATGCAATTGCTAATTTTCTATGGGGATCCTGCAGTTGTCAATTTAAATCCAGGAAAAGACACTAGAAATCTTTCCAAGAGATGTATATTAACTAGTTATAAAAAGTGTTATTGACATTATAGGCTTTATTAATGTAAGCATATCAGGATCCAGACAGATAGTTCTACTGTACTTGAGACTGCTCAAAGAAATGACTGTCACATCATAAGACATATTGCCAAAGGGATAGATATACAAAGAAAGGAACTAGAATTATTAAAGGTCTGAAAATGATGTCTCCTATAGCCAACATATTTTTAAAAGCAGATACTACAAGTGAGGTATTGTTCACACAACTAAGTCACTGCCCTCAAGTTTAGTCTTATGGGACAAGGTAGGGACACAACAATAAATATCGTATGCAGTTGTATTAGTTTTCTCTGGGCAGAACACTTGGGAGGACACATTTACACTGGCTCACAATTTCAGTTCAAAGCCAAGGGTCTCAACAGAAACATCATGGCAGAAGGGAAGGAAACAAGCTGCTCATCTTATGACAGCCAGGAACATGAGAAAGGAAAACCAAATAAAAGGAGCACGGGATAAGATACACCTTTTAAGCCCCACCCATGCACCCTGGTGCACTGGTGAATAAGCTTTCTATGAATCTCTGGGGATGCTTCACATTTAAACCATACATGGAGAGACAGACACACAAATACTAACTGTATACAGTATATAATGGAGAAAAACAAAAGAGGACAAGTTGGGTGGGGACAAGTTGCTATTTTAGAGGGTGTGAGAAGGAATGAAGAGAGGATGTTAATGAGACATGTTTAGGAGAAGTTTCTAGGTTGAGGAAATAAGTGCAAAAGCTTTGGGATGGGTACAGTCATGTTTAAATAAAAGCACAAATGAATACAGCTACCTGGTAGAGCATGGGGAAGTGAGGATTACACATCACATAGGTCTTATAGGTCAGAATAAGGACTTCAGCTTTCAGTCCCCTAAGTGGAATGTCTCAGTTACTTTTCACTTGTTGTTGGGACAAATACCCAGCACTCAAAATTAAGGAAAGAAAGGTTATTTAGCTCACAGTTAGTGGAAGTTTCAGTCCATGCTCACCTGGCTCCAAGACAGAGTGGCATGTGGCAAAAGGCAGTTCACAGTGGCAGAAAACAGCCAAACAATGAGAGCAAAGGAAGGAGTAGCAGCAATAATGGCCACAGAGCAAGTCTGTCTCCTTTATGTTGTATTCACCCTACCCCAGGCTGGGTGTGGCACCCACACCCATAATCCCAACAACACTCATACCCATAATCCCAGAACTGGATCATGAACTAATCTCAAACTCTAGAAGTTCCCTCCCCATGACCACATGAGGCTTTGGGGGAACAACTAGACACAAACTATAACATGGAAGCCACCGGAGAACTTGGGCCATAGAGCAGTTACTGTGGAGCCAACTGGTTAGCCATTAAAATGATATACATATATGGGTGGACCAGGTGAGGAGGGTGCCTGTAGAAGAGGTGAGAAAAGGTTGAATTCTAACAAGTTCTTAAGGTTGAAGGTAAAGCTTTCAGGATCTGCTGACAGATATGGCTTGGAAAAGGAGCCAAGAGGTAGCTAAGCACATGGAATAAAAGAATTTGTCATCTAAGATACTGTGGAGAACTAGACACTGCAACTGGGAACCAGGAGTTCAATGCGGCAAGAAAATAGATTTAGGCACATTGCAAGGAAGACAGTTTTCCAGTGGTCATTTCACAATGGACAGAGTGTTCTCCTCACACTTCTTTACTGTGCACACAAGTATTTGTCATGAACTATTATTCCTTAGTTCACATCCTGACATTTCACAGTTCAGAACACTGATCAGTGACAAACATCTATGGAACTCAATCCAAAGAAACCTTTTCTTATATTACTGTGCACCCTGAAAGATACTAGCATTCCTTATTATTTCATAAGAAAGTATGTAGAAATTTTGTAGAAATCTGTGTACGCCTTCTTTCTTGGTTTAGCCACACCTTAGTTATAGCAGAAGTAACCAACTTAAGATTCATGCTGTTAAGTGACATAAAATGAACCACAGAAATTTGTTGAGAACAGCTGAGGCTGAAAATTGTTCCTCTGTGTGAGGGCAGGATAGCGCCAGAGTGCTGACAGCAATGAACCTACCTCAGCCCTAAGAAAGCATCCTGCCTGAACAATTCCTGCCATTGGTCACTAGGCAACCTTGTGTCTTGTTATACTAACTTTGCAAAGGTATAAACACCCCTACTGCCATTGTTCAGGTCCTTTGCCCATCAGGCAAACAGACCTCCACCTGAACCCAGCTCTTGTCATCTTGTCTATCTTTTCCTCATTCCTGCCACCATTTCTCCCCAAGGTACACCAAGAAACCAAGTCTCTACATTTTGGCACCTGAACAGGCTGGGTATAGCACCCACACCCATAATCCCAGCAACACTCATACCCACAGTCCTAGTACTGGATCATAAACAACTAAACACAAAGTCTAGAAGTCCACTCCATGACTGCATGAGGTTTTGGGTGAATAATTAGACACAAACCATAACATGGAAGCCACTGGAGAATTTGGGCCATAGAGCAGTTATTGGGAAGCCAACTGGTTAGCCATTAAAGTAATATACATATATGGGTGGACTGGCTGGTAGGTGGCTGTAGAAGAGGTGAGAAAAGGTTGAATTCTAACAAGTTCTGAATGTTGAAGATAAGGCTTTCAGGATCTGCTGACAGATATGGCTTGGAAGAGGAGCCAAGAGGCACCTGAAAAGGACACTTGGTAAGGGATAAGTGGGCATCAGGAAAGCTTCTAAAGTGTTTGCAGTGTGGGAAGGAAGTGAATTGGTAAGAGCCAGTATTTGGCACAGGCATGTAGGCAATATTAGCATATCAGGTGCCAAGTGTGGGGATGGAGGCTCATTAGGGCCAGAAACAGGTTGTTATGGTTTGTGTCTAGTTGTCCCCCCAAAGCCTCAGGTAGTCTTGGGGCAGCTTCTAGAATTTGTGATTAATTCCTATTCAATGGTCAAACTATGGTGTGAGTGCCCTGGGGCAAATAATCTGCATGCAAATGTAAGGAGGGGAGAGAGGTTAGCAAGCTGCCAGTGCTGAAGCCCCTCCTTTGGCTCTTTGCTGTCTTCTACCAGCCATGAAATGCTGCCCTCTGCCTTGGAGCCAGCTGAGTATGGACTGAAACTTCCACAAATTGTGAGCCAAATAAACCTTTCCTTCCTTAATTTTGGGTGTTTGGTATTTTGTCCCAGCAATGAGAGATAAGTAACCAAGACACAGGTTCACTTGGGCCAGAGAGATAAGTAGTGCCAAGGACAACTTATACGTTTTGATGAAGCAGTGCCTTTTAAAACCTTAAAAGAATTAACACAAATTGTTGCTACCTATGGCCTAATAGCTCCCTTCATCTTCAGTTTAGTAGAAATTCTATGACAACACATCATGGCCCCAAATGATTAGAAAGGAATAGTTTAAAGCATGTTTAAGTGCAGGAGATGATTTGTTGTGGAAAGGAAATTTCTTTGAATATTTCACAAACCAGGCATAGCCTTTACAAAGATATCCTACCTGGGCAAGGTGCTTTTGCTATCACAATCAACTTACTTTTGAAATGCAAGTATATGAGCAAACTAAGATAACTACCAGTATGGCCTGGAGGGAACTTCCCTTAAGGGGTGAAGCATCCCTTAATGTGGCTCCCATTGTCAGGGCCCTGATAATTTTTTCAAGATTTCACAACACACTTATTGCAAGCTAGTGAGAGGGTTATAAGAAGCTAGCAAATTAATAGTTCAACTGGCCTTTGAAAATGCAAATAAATAGTGTAAAGAGGCTTTAAGAGCTCACAAAAGACAGGCTACACTGTATGAGAAGATTTGGATTTGTGCAGCTATTGGCCCTTCATATGTACAGGGGGCTGCCTTGGCAGGTTATTTATCCACAGTCTAGAAAAAAAGGAGGAAACAAGACTGTTCATTTTAACATGGGGTCAAGGGACATTTTGCCTGAAACTGCTCTGCTGTACTGATAAATGTAGCACAGCCATTATCATTCCCTTCAAATAAACCTTGCCGTCCTTACCCTAAGCATCAAGGAAGGTAACTCTGGAAGAACGAGTGTCGATCTAGAACTGAAGGGAAACGTCTACCCTCCATTGGGACTTGCCTCGGCCCAATTAAAATATGGGGGTCATGTGGGTGGCTACTGAGGAGCATGAGGTGCTGGGTGCCTTCATGGACCTGGCATGTGGCCCCTATTCCTACCCCTTCACCTAATTGCATGGGCGCTTGCTGTGCTCCCACAGGCCCAGCTGCTTCGATGAAGGGGCGAAGGTGAATCCAGTGCTGGACATAGGTACAGGGCACATTTGGGTGGCAAACACTGCCATGCAGGAGGGCCCAGGAGCCGCGTGGCCCTGGGCACTTCCTGCACTCCCTCCCTTGCTGTGTACTCACCGTGCTCTCCTTGCTGCCTCACTGCCTGCCTTGCTGCCTCACTGCCCCAGCAGTGTGTACAAGTACTGCCTTCCAAAGGCTCAGCAAAACTTTTCACATTTCCCTTTATCATGGTGATTCCTTGTGACCCTCAAGGTTAAGGAATTGTTGAACACACTCACCATATGATAAAAAATTCAATTACAAAAACAAAAGGGAGACTCTTCCCTACAAAACTCATACCTCATAATTGACTTCACTTGTCAGTAGACACTATTACATTTTTAAACTTTACAAAAGATGGAAGTACAGCAACAGAAAGACAATTTAATCTGGTACAGCAAAGAAAAAAAAAAGTCTGGCTAATCCTAGATAGAGAGTATGCTTGTGTTTTTCCAGATAATGCTAAGCAACCCTTTTGGGTCCTAGAGCACGCTGTCAGGCTGTATCATGAAGCTAAATCTAGACAAGAAGTTGACAAGGATGAGGCTAGATTAAACTTGGAACCTATTGATGGAAATGACAAAAAAGGGAACTCTAAGGTCTAAATAGGTGACAGAGTATATAGAAATAATTGCGCTGAATGTTACCAATATTAAGACAAATACAAAACTACACATGTATATTAATTATAAATAAGATTCTATTCCTTCCAAACTTTTCTGATAAGGGATCTCTGTTAATTGACAAACAACAAAATCTGACTAGTCCATTTACAATTATAAATTTGAAAAATTATAGGAGTTACTATAGTTTAATTTGGCCAAAAATGTATTTGAGTGCACTCTGATTTTGTAAAGATGTTTGTGGGTTCTGCGTACTTGTTTACATGTTTATATGTTATTTTGCAAACAGCTGTTCCTCTTTGAGCTCAACAAAATTTTTCTTCTATCATTTGTTCATAATAAAATTTGGGATATAGACTTAAAAGTATGTTTTCTCCTGAGTTACCAGCTGGTCTAAGTGATATCAAAATTGATTTACTCATAGGTCATTAAAAATTAATCTAATTAAACAAGAATTCCTTAGGGTAGGGAGAGATTGTTAGACAGGACTCCAATTGGTGAATAAAGGGATGTGCAGCCTTTGCTTATTAATAAGGAGCCAAATAGTCTCCACAATTTCTTAGGAAAGACACTAATAATTTGGTCATTGGTCAAAAGATAAAGTTTTTCAGAAAAAATTACAGAAAGATCTCATAACATATGCTCTTGCTACAAAACTAAATTAAGAAATAAAGGTTTTCACGTGTGTATGCCATCATGCATTAAATGTGTTCATAATTCCAGATGTACAGATCTCCCAAAGTGCAAAACAAAAATTGCTTATTGTGATCAGACTTTCAGATTCAGATTTCTGCCTTAACAAATAATTTGTGATATATATCCCATTAAAGGACAAAAAAATTAGGGAAAAGCTTCTTATACATTAGATAGACATGATTGGCAAAAAGGAATCATGCTGCAAAGTTATGTATAGTTTCGATTTCTACATTTCTGTGTAAGAATATGTAACTGTTATCTGGTAATATTCTGTGGGAATTCAAATAATGGGTCATCCATGCTTGTCAGAAAAGAATAATTCCATTTTATGTTCTAGGGTGTTTTGACATTCAGATAAGATAGCAATATTAAGTGTACTGTCTCATTATGATGTAATGTCATTAAGCTTCTCTTCTAGATGTTTAACAAGTGAGGTTTGGAAATCAAAAATCAAAAGATCTATGGGCTAAGAAGACAGCCAATATTTTGGTTGTAACTCTCTGAGGTCAATGAGTAGTCAAGACATAAAAGAACCTCTGCTGCAACATCCTGTAACTCAGCTGAGTCCCTGATTTTCTGATCAGGAATATGGCAATACAGAGGAAAATGATTCAATGATGTATACTGTGCCTAGGGAGAGTCACCTGGAGAGAAAAAAAAATCTCTCAAGCTTTCACAGAAAGCAACTGAATCAAGCAATGGCTGTGACTCATCCAGTTGGCTGACACTGACAGATCTAAGAGGTGCTGTACTTAGTTCCAAGGTGGATTCTGAGGAGTCTTAAATAACCTTGTTAGTAGAAATTCTTACTAATACATGTCTTACTTTAACTTGGTCTTAAGCATCCAACAGAAAAGTATAACCACAAAATGTAGAAAACAATGCCTTAATTTGCTAGCTATAAAAGGTTCATATCACAACTTCTGACAATCACCAGCTGTACTGGTAACAATTATGGATTATTAGAGTTTATAGGGTTAAATTGCTGTATAGAGGTACCAAAAATTTTTGGACTGGAAATCTTTAGCCTAAGAGTAAGTTCATCAAGAATGAAAAGACTGGCTGGGGAGATGGCTCAGTGGAATAAGTGCTTCCCTGGCAAGCGCAAGGGTCTGAGTTCAATCCCTGGTTCCGAAAAAAAAAAAGAATGAAAAGACCTTCTACAAAGTTCTCCAAGCATGGCTTCTCCAACTGCAACAAAACAGTAAAGGTAGAAATGCTGGGAGTTGCTGAAGCTGGAAATTGATCATATATATGAAGGCAGGACAGGGCCAGAATGTCAAAAGCAGTGAAGCTACCTCAGTCTTGAGAAAAGCATCTTGCCTGGACAATTTCTGCCATTAGTCACTAGGCAACCTTGTCTCTCATGATACTAACTTTGCAAAAGGATAAATAAGTGCCCCTACTATTGTTGTTTGGGTCCTTTGCCCATCAGGCACACAGGCTTCCACCTGAACCTAGTTGTTGTCCTCTTGTCTACCTCTTCCTCATTCCTGCTGCTGTTTCTTTCCAGGGTAGCCCAAAAGACCGATGAGACTCTACAGAAATCAACATTTCTAACTTAACATTCTACTTCTATTCATAAGCATTTATACTGACTAATACTGGCTAATGTTATTAAATGTCATTATTTCTAAAACTTCAATTAAAAAGCTCATGATTTGAATGCCACAGCACTCTTAAGAAGGTCTTATTTCAATGCTGAGGAGAACAAATACATTCAATATGGATTACAATACCTTTAATTACTGGATACTTCAGCCTTTGACAGGAGCAATACTACTGGGGCAATGCTTCAAAATCAAATGTTTTCCCACTTTAGATTATACACAAGTAAAATAGTTGACCATTACATAAAGGTTGTTATAGATTAAAACTGATGGGTCAGGACTCAAGATTTTCCAGACACCCAGCCCCAAACACTTTTCCCCTAGGTTTCACAGGCACCCTGCCCCAACCCCAACCCCAACCCCATCCTGTATTATACCCTGGTCTCGGCGCACTTCCCCTTGACCTATGCAAAGCCAAACTACAAAGAAGAAAAATGACCTCCATCTGCGACCTGCCTGTTAAAGCCCATGATCACTCTCCCTAAAAAAAAAACCCTATAAAGTCTCCTGTTCCCTTTTTTTCCTGGGCTTTCTTGGTCCACAAGACAGCCCTCCACATGAGCTTCCAATAAACCTGCTTTATTCGTGTCAGTGTGTCTGGTTTGGTTCTCATAGGTTCAGCTGCCTCAGTTTGACCTTTCAATTGGTGCTGAAACCTGGGAGGGGTGCCTAGGTCCAGGGCCTGGACTAGGAGATTGCTTTCCCTGTGGTCTGCATCTGAATGACTTCTGCATGGACTACGAGCTTTGGACATTGCCCATTGCTGATGCCCACATCCAGATAACTCATTCAAAACTGTAAGTCGCCTTCTCTCTTCATGCCCCTCTCCTCTGTCCCCTTTCCCAGAGCCTGTCTTTCATCTTCTCTCCAACTTCTCCCAAAGTCTCATTTTGGCCTCTGCTTTCAGCCCTCTCCCCTGCAACTCTTTCAATTCCTACCTGGAATGAATAGCTTCCAAATTTTTTCAGGGTTCCTTCCAGGATTTCCCCAACACCAACATCCTCTTCTGCTCTTTCATTTTTCTATTTTATCCTATCTTCTCCCTGTGGGTGACTATCTCTCATTTGGAAGGCTTGTCTCCCAGCTATACCCTCTTGGCCAGCCCTACCCCACCCTATAAAGCACTCCTTCCTGCCCCTTGGCATCCTCTCTGACCCTGGATGCCTGCTTGGGGAGCTTTAGCTCTACCTTGCTTTTGGGACTCCCACAACATAACTGTGGCCTTCAGTCTCCTCTCATGTCCCCCCTCCCTACTCTGTCTTCTTACGACCATGGGCAATTCTTCTTCAATACTCTCTCAAAACTATTCTTCTGTCCTAGATTGTCTTTTTTTTTWAATTAATTTTATTGAGAAACAAATAGTAATGAGACAGTTTCAAAACAGAATAGTAGGACAGTTACAATAATACATTGCATATTGTTGTCTTTGTAGTAGTTATTCATAAAACAAGATGCGGACATGATATCATGTCCATACACTATTAGTACAAATCTTTCTGCTCATTGAATTAAGAGAAAGTAGATGTATATCTATCCTAACTATTTTGTATATACAGATACAAAATGGTCCTTCA
>NDGM011141397.1:0-12826 GCA_002564305.1 Octomys mimax | reverse complement strand
AGGTTTATTTAGCTCACAGTTACAGGAGGTTTCAGTCCATACTCAGCTGGCTCCAAGGCAGAGCAGCACATGGCAGAGTGACCTTTCATGGCAGCGGCAAACAGCAGAGAGCAAAAAGGAGTGGAAGCAACAAAGGCTACAGAGAGGAGCCAAGAGAGCCAACAAAGGCTCTGTCTCCCTTAAGTTGCATTCAGGCTATCCACCCAAGGCTGGGAGTAGTACTCACACCCAAAATCCCAGCAGTATTCACACCCATAAAGCCAGTCATGAATTAATCACAAACTCTAGAAGTGATTGCATGAGGCTTTGAGGGGACAAATACACACAAACCATAACTGTACCCATAGATTAATCTTATTTTTGTTTCCTTACATCCTATACTACCTAGCCATGAGTAATCACTTTTCCTTTGAACCTCTATGAAATCAAATTTAAATTTCACATGAGTGTAATCATGCAGTACCAATACCTATCTTTTTTGTGTCCAGCATACTTCATTTAATAATCACCAATTCTATCCTTATTGTAACATAATTCCATTATTTTTCATGGCTAAACAATATCCCTTTGGGTATATATACTGCATTTTCTTTATCCATTCATCAAGTGATGAACACTTAGATTTTTCTTCCATTTGTTAGTTTTTGTAAAAAGTGCCACAATAAACATTAAATTTTAGAAGTCTCTTAAATATATAGATTTCAATTTTTTAACTATATACCCAGTAGTTGGATTGTCAGATAATATGGCAGTTCCATTTCTGAGGAACCTCTATACTGTTGGCTCTAATGGGTGTACTAAATTTCATTCCTAATAATAGTGTGCAAGGTTTCCTTTTTACCACATTCTCAACAAAAAATTGCTATCTTCTTTGTAATAGCTACTCTTATAGGTGTGAGGAGATATATCATTGGGATTTTCCTTGGATTCTCTAATGATTAACGATATTGATCATTGTACCTGTTGGCCATTTGTATGTATTCATTTGTGGAACATTTATTTAGACCTATTGCCACTTCGAAATCAGGTTATTTGTGCTTTGTTTCTTTTTGTACTATTGAGTTCTTAGAGTTCCTTATATATCACGAATATGAACTCCTGGTCAGATATACAGTTGGTGTATATTTTCTCCCATTCTCTAGGCTGTCTCCTCACTTTGTTGATTATTTTATTGTCTATGCATATTTTTCGGTTGATATAATCCTTTTTTTTTTTTTTTGCGGAATTGCGGATTGAAGTCAGGCTTGCCAGAGAAGTACTTATTCTACTGAGCCATCTCCCTGGCCCAATCCCATTTATTTTTACTTTTGTCTCCTGTGACTGGGGAATGCTGTCCCAAAAAAGTCCTTGCCCATTCCTATTTTCTGAAGTGTTTTGCTGTGTATTTCTAATAGGCATTTTATAGTTTCATATCATTAAGTCTTTATTTCATTTTGCATGGACTTTTTTAATGTATTTGGTACAGGGTCTCACTCACTATGCAGCTTGGACTCCTAGCGATCCTCCTGTTCTCAGCCTCTCCAGTACTGGGATTACAGATGTGCACCACCATGTCTGGACTCAGTGCCACCTAGGGGTGGAGCCGACACGGCATGTGGAATGTGTTGATCTTTGTAGTTGGTGAGATACAGGGTCTAGCTTTGTTATTCTACATGTGAGTGTGCAATTTTATCAGCACAATTTATTGAAAAGATTGTCCTTTCTACAATGCATGGTGTTAGTATTTTTGTTGAAAATCAATTGGCTGGGGCTAAGTGTGTATCTCAGTGGGTGAGCACTTCCCTAGTATGCACAAGACCCTGGAGTCAATCTCTAGGAGAGTTTGGAGTGGTGATGCACATCTCTAATTCCAGCAGTTTTAAGGCTGAAGCAGAAGGATCACTATGACTTCAAGGCCAAGCTGGGCTACAGAAGTGAATTCAAGGATGGTCCGGACTACTGAGACCCTGTCTCAAAAAAAAAGTCCTTGGTAGCAAAAAGAGAAGAAAGGAAGCAAAGGGAAGGAGAAAAAGTAAACCATTGCCTGTAGCTGTCTGAGGTCCTTTTCCAGGTTTCTATTTTGTTCCATTTGTCTATGTATATGTTTTCATGACAATGCTATCCTGTTTTGTTTATTACATCTTTGTTGTATGTTTTGAAATCAGATAGTGCAATGCTTTCTGCTTTGTTCAAAATGGTTTTTGGCTATGCAGCATTTTGTAGTTTTGTAAAGAACAGCACTTAGATATTAGAATATATTTACATGGGGATTGAATTGAACCTATAGATTGCTGCAGTAGTATAGCTGTTTTGGCAATACTGATTCTTGTAATTCATGAGCACAGGATATCTTTCAATATTTTATGTGCACTTTGATTTCTTTCATCAATGCTTTAAAGAATCCAATTCTTTTATTTGCTTAGTACAGGGTCTATAGGGTCTCACTACACAAATTGAACTCATAGTGATTCTCCTCTTTTCAGCCTCCCAAGCACTGAGATTATAGGCACACGTCAGCATGCCTCAGGGGTGGGACCAGCACCACACACTAGGGATCAAATCCCTGTCCCTGCGTCTGCTGAAGCAACTACTTTAGTCTGCTGAGCTATCTGACCGGCCCAAAGAATTCAATTCTTAACAATATAGTGTCAATAAAGAAGCCACGGAATCTCCTAATAGCTCTTAACAGTAGAACGGATTAGTGAAGTGATTTTGGGTGACAGTGTTCACTCAAAATAAAATAATGTCAAGATTACTGAATGTTAGCTTCATAATTGAAAATTTTAGAAATGTAATTATAGATTTTCATACAGTTATAAAATTATACTCAAGATCCTGTGTACCCTTTATTTAATTTTCCCAAAGGTGACACCTTATAATATTGTAACATAACCAGGATATTGGTAATTGATACAATCCACCAATTTATATTTCTCTTTATTGATGTGTATTTATATGTGTGTATATTAATTGTACAATTTAAACACATGTAGAGGTTTGTGCTTACATCACTATAGCCATAACACTGAACAATTTCAATGTCACAAGGACTCCTCATGCTACCTATTTATAATTACAACAACTATCCTGCTCCACCACCTGTTTTGACTTAAGCCAACAAAATTCCTAATTTTTTCTTTTTCTACAATTTATCATATCAAAAAAATTAAGTGAAATCATACAGTATATAATCTCTTCAAATTCATATTTTAATTTGATATATATCATAGTTTATTCCTTTATGTTACTGACTAGTATTCCATGGTCTGACTGTATCACAATTTGCTTAATCATTCACCAACTTAGATTATATGAAGCCAGATGTAATGACACACACTTGTAACTCCCACATTCAGGAGGTTGAGGCAGGAGGATTATGACTTTGAGGCCTGCCCTGCCTTGGCTATATAGTGAGTTCAAGGCCATACTGAAAAGTCCAGTATTTGGCTTTTAAAGCAAGCTGTGGAGGCTTGCCCATTAGCTCAGTTGTTTAAGTGCCTGCTTAAAAAACAGGCTCAAGATGCTCTGGTTGGAGCCCAGTTTCTCACAGGAAACCACAAATGCCCTCAAGGCATCTTCAGGCTGCCAAAAAAAAAAAAAAAGCAAGTTGTTATAAACATTTACATACAGGTTTGTGTTAATATAACTTTTCATTTCTTTGACATAAATATCCAACAGTACAATTGCTGTCACATGGTAATTGCATGTTTTGTTTTGTAAGATACTTAGAAAAGACAAGGAGACAGATTTAGCATAATAGGAAAATAGTTCAAGGGAACAGGGAGAGGGTTAAGGGGTAAGGGAAGGGGAAATGAAAGGAATAAATTTGTGCCATATGTACAAGTAACTAATAACTCTAATCAATGTAAATATTATAAGCCATAACATGTGATAAGACAAATCGTATCAACAGGCATGATAAAGGTGATTGAGAAATCAAAAGGAAGAGGGGTAAGGAGAGTTAAAGGAAAGGTGATTTTCAAAAAGCAAGTTGTAATATGTACATACAATCACTACCCAAGATGATGGCAAACTGCTTGAATTATAAACAAGTACTAATAAAATAAGATAAACAGAAAAATCTTCCAAAATGTTTTCCAGAGTCACTATATTACTGCTTATTCCTATAGGAAAGTATAAATAACCTAGTTTCTCTACATCTTCACTAGTATTTGGATTTTTGACTACTTTTTACTTTGTCCATTTATGGAGACTTTGAAGTGATATCTTTTATTTTATTTTATTGTTACTGGGAATCAAACTCAGGACCTTGCCCATGCCAGGCAAGTGCTGTGTCACTGAGATGTATCCCGTTAAGTGATATCTCATCATGATTTTAATTTATTTTTTCTAATAGGTAATAATGTTGGATATCTTTTCATTTCCCTAATTTACATGTGAGTTTCTTTTTGGCAAAATATTTCTTGATGCTTTTATTCTTTTTTTGTATTTTTATTTCTTTCATAACTGAATATTAAAGAGCTCATCATATATTCTAGACATTAATCTTTTGCGGTACATGTATTATTGCAAAGCTTTTTCTCCCTATCTTCTTAGCCATTCACAAAGATTTCACATAATGAAAGTTTCTAGTTTTAGTAAATTCTAATTTATTAATTTCCCTTTATGGTTCATGTTTGGTTGTCAACTCTGGGAATTCTCTACATTAATTTTAAGCTCCCGAATTTCTATTTTAAGATCTTACCAAAGCCTGATAACTTTATGTTTAAGTTTATAATTCATTTGAGCTGATTTAATGTATTAACAAATTTTTAATTTTGTTTTTGATTTTGAAGTTTTGCAATTTTGTTTCAGGTTTATGTTGTTTATTTTTCAATTCTTTCTTTCTTCTTCATATTTTTTCCTTCTTTCTTTCTTTCCTTACTTCCTTCCTTTTTTCCTTCCTTCTTTTGACAATAGATACACAGTTGTTTGAGCATTATTTGTTGAAAGGGCTATTCTCCCAGTAAATTGTTCATGCAATGTTGTCAGTCATACTTGAGCATAATTGTGTGATCTGCCTATTGTGTTCTATTAATTATGTATCTGTGTTTGAATACCATACTGTCCTCATTACTTTAGCTATACAGGATTTGTAAAGGGGAAAGTGATTGCTCCCACTTTATTATCTTTTACAAAATTGTCTCAGCTACTTTAGAATAAGCTTGTCTGCCTAAAATACTTATTGTTGTGATATTTATAATTGTTGTATTAAATGTACAAATAGATTCGAAGAGAATTGACATTTTTAGCATCCCAAGTCTTCTGATACATAGACATATAATATGTTTCTTCATTTATTTAAGTCTTGTTGGCATGCTGTATTACATAAATTTATTTATTTTTGTTGTTGTATTTTAGGGAAAGGTCTACAGGGTGTTCAGGGTTTCACTACTAGATCAGACTCGTAGTGATCCCCTTGTTTACAGCCTCCAAAGACCTGGGATTACAGGTGCACACCACCACACCCAGTCTCAATTGTTGTCTCAGTGAGGCCCTGGGGCAGAACCGGCACAACAGGACCTGGGCTTGAACCCTTGACCCCTGCGCCTGCTTGCAGGTACTTTAATCTGCTCAGCTATTTGGCCAGCTCTCATAGATTTATTTTTAATATAGGTGTTTTCTAATTATTATAATTAGTAGCTACTGAACACATACGTTTATCTCATTTCAACATTACTACTGCTGTTTTAGATGCATATTATTTCCATTAGCCTATTCGTACAAGCAGAAGCAATAAGATTAGGGAAATTGAGTAACTCGTGTAGGTGTACACTCAAAAGGGACAAATCTGGGAATTGAACTCAGGATAGGTTCACATTATTTCCTGACTTTCTTTTCTGCGGTTTTTCCATCAGATGCTGGTCAGAAATTCCTTGGCATAGGGAATTCTTTCATTGTATAACTAAAGAGGGGAACTTGACTATAGTGAGCAGTCTCTTCACAAAGATAAAGCTCTCTTGTCCCCTCCCCTCCTCCCTTCTTTTTCCCTCCCTCTCCCTTCCCTGTTTCTCTCTCCCTCCTCGTTGTTGTTGTTGTTGTTGTTGTTGTTGTTCTTCTTCTTCTTCTTCTTCTTCTTCCTCCTCCCTCCTCTCTCTTTCTGTCTCTGTCTCTCTCTGTCTCTCTGTCTCTCTCTATGTCTCTCTCTCTCCCTCCCTCCCTCCCTCCTTCTCCTATTCTGTACTTGAAGAAGAGACCTTTTCTTAAAAATTATCAAAGCTGATTTTTAGTCAGACCAAATATTCTTATAAGTGCCTTCTTGGAAGCACAGATTTGTTGAGGTAGAAGAAGAAGTAGTGATAAAACTCATTTATTTCAGTCTTGAGGAATAACTATGCTAGTTAGAATCTCACACTCTAAAATATACATTGCCTATCAATTTGCCTTTAAATCCAGAAATATAGCTCATCAGCATAGCACCTGCCAGATAAGCAGGATGTCTTGAGTTTGACTCCTGGTATCATAAATAAATTTGCCTTTAAAAGAATTCTTGGGTGTGTCAAAATTCCTATGACATTCTTTTTTTGCAGCATGTTGGAACCATGGACCCTCTAGTGAGTCAGAACGAGGTTTCACAGAAGAGTAGGAAAATTTACTTCATGCAATTGTTTTCCTCAAATGATTAAATTAAGCACATTTCCCTTGGAATTGGAATTTTCTTTTCATTTTTTCAAATAAACAACCACAAGTATTTTTCCTCTAGTCTTCTTAATGCTATACCGTAGACAAAAACATTTGACAGAAACTTTGTGACCAGAATTTAATGTTTATTAGATTCTCTTGTGTTTTCCTGATTAATCCAAATAAACATTTCCTCCTCCTCTTTTGAAAGGAAAAAAGTATCTGCAGCCAAATATTTTAAATTTCTCTCTCTCTCTCTCTCTCTCTCTCTCTCTCTGTCTCTCCTCTTTCTCTTACAACCTGTGATGTCTACCTCTTTCATCTCTGCTGTCCTTACTCAGGTCTTTCTTGCTTTTACATTCAGATGGAAATCTCAGAGAAAAGCACATATTCCAATTTTTTCAGCTCTTATTTCTCCAAAACTGATCACAGTAAATGTTGTATGCTCTTTTTCTCAGTAGCCTCAAGTTTTGCACTTATTTCCTTTCCCATCAAAAACTGACCCAGCCACCAATAATCCATAGGCAGTTAAATATCTGAGACAGAAGTTATGTCCTGATACTCCTACTTCCCAGTGAACCCACAATCTCAAGGATTTCTTTTAGTTTCTTGTGTTTCCTTGATCTATACACCCAGTTTTCACAACTCTGAGGGACCCAACCAGTTGAACATGTACCCAGATGTTCACCTAAAGGTGAAAAATAGAAAAATAAATCAATCTATTTGACTGTGACATAAATTCTGTGGAGGTGATAGAACCCTATTCTGGAAAAATATATTTGAATCTGACCAGAGCTGCCCTTCAGCTCTGGTTGTATGATAGATGGGTTGGAAAATCACCTTTTAACAAAAGGACTCAAGACAGAGAGACTGTTGTGTTTTCTTTTTTAGTTTTGGTACTGGAGATTCAAGCAAAGCCCTTAGCACTAAGGGGCTTGTTTTTTGTTTGTTTGTTTTCATTTTGCTTCACTTTGTTTTTACAATGGGATCTCAGGAAGATGCTAAATCACTCAACTTTGGGTTTAACCCTGAGATCTTCCTGCTTCAACCCTCAGAGTTCTGGGATTCCAGGTGTGAGCCACCCATGCCTACTGCAAATGTTTTTCCAGCCCAGCCTAGCCAGGGTCTAAAATCAAAAATCTCCTGTACTCTTTGGCTAAATGCTGCTCCTAGCCACATTCATGAATTATTTTTGCATGTGCAGAACTACTGGTACATTCTATCCATCCCATATGCCATGGATTCTAGTTGTTTCATAGAAAAATCTCTGTGTAACATGTAACTGACTAGACCATTAGCTGGCATGACTGGCTAAACCACATCAGCTAGTCTGGTCTGGACCAGGAGATAACAGGCACAATCACTGTGAGGTATTCATACTACTAATGCTGACTAGATACTAGATATTAGTATCTCTCCCTCCTCCAGTAATACAGTGACTCTCGAAAACAGTTTGGAAGTTTTTCCTATTTATTTTATTTTGGAGTTGGTAAAGGAAAAACCGATTGCAGAAATCAAATGAACACTTGTGAGAAAGGGTAAAGAATAAGCAAGGCCCTCACATGAAAAGAGCCTCATGGCTCCAGAAAATGTCTCTGACTAGACAAAAACTTGTGGTTAACTGCCAAGAATTCTGAGGAACAGATAAAGTCTGGTGATTGGATAAAGTGGGATCAAAGTATAAGAAACCAGGAACATTCTGGAAGGCATTAGAACTAGCCTGACCAGAGAATAGCTTCTAGGGACCAATCTTAGGTACTCAGCTGTCAATCAAACAGCACGATCTCTGGACACCTATGTGTGCCCCAAATCCTTTCCTTTCTTTTCTGCAGCACAAAACTAGACAGCATTTCCTAGTTTTCTTGGCAGTCACATGTGGTTATGTGATTGAGTTCCAGCAAACAGAAGGTGAGCAGGAGTAGTATGTGTCACTTACAGATTTTTCTCTTTAAAAAACTGATTCATGTGGTCATCTCTCTTTTCTTCCATTAGTAAGATGGAAACAAGTTCCCAAGGGGACTTTGGAAGCCATGTTTTGAAAATATTAGCACCCCCATCAGTGGAGGACCTAAATGACTTTGTGGAACACAAGACATAATACTGTCAGTTACTCCTGTGATTTTAGCAACCGCATTTTACATGGGGGGAAAAAAAACTATATTTTGTTAAACCACTGAAATTGAGATATTTAGATGTATCTGTTCTTGAAGCTACCATTAACACTAAAGTCAGATCTTCTGTGAACTAAGCAACTACGTTGAGGACATCAATGTGTAGTACAAAAACCATGCTTGCAATACCTGTCATCTTGGTCTTCCAAATGTGCAAAGTTTCTAATGTCATATTATTCATTACTATACTCTCTTTAAAATATTTTTAGAAAAATTTAATAAAAGAAAAAGAGAGATAAGAACAATGTGGTAATATTCAATCATATGTCCGATCTTGCATAACAATGTCTGTTAATCTGAACAACATATTTGATGATAAAAATAGATAATATATCAATCATCGTTAATCAGTTATTCTTGTTTCTTCATGTATTTAGTACAGGATTTACAGGGTCTCACTATGTAGATCAGACTTATAGTGATCCTCCTGTATTCAGCCTCCCAAGCACTGCGATTACAGGCACATGCCACCACACCCAGTCTTATTCATCATCTCAGTGTGCCCCAGAGGCAGGGCTGGCACAGCATTCCAGGGATCAAACCTCAGCTATTCTTGTTCTGAAAATCTGTAATATATGTATTGCATTTTGTCTTTGTTTTTGTTTTCATGCTTTTAACTCTTCAAAATAAATTATAATAAAAATTATACTAAAAAAACCAAAATTAATTCTCTTGCTTTCATGAAGCTTGCATCCTAGGGAGTATACAATAGACTTTCCAGAATCCCATGGAAACATAAATAAGTAAGTCACCAATTTGGTCAAGAAAATAGCAGAAGACTTCACACAGACTGTATATGTGAGATAAGACTGAAAGAAAAATATATTTCCTCAAAGATACAATGACTAAGTTTGAGAGATGTGTATGCAAAAGCCCCAAAATTTGAATCATCAAGAAGAGTAAGGCTGAATAGCGAAAGACAGTAAGGTTTTGGGAGGTTATGGGGGCTGAAAAACTAATGAGAAATGAAAGCCTCTAGGCCACTGGACGATATATGTCTATGTGCCCCATAATATTAGCATGCATGGAAACATTCGGAGTTTTGGAGGAAGCATCATGAGAGAGTATCCTTCATAACAACAGTCTAAGCCAACCTTCAGTCAAGAAGGCCAGAACTAAGAAATGAAGGCTGTGATCTCAGTTCTCCGTCAGTGTACCCATTCCTTTCCACTGGAGAAGGAGCCCTGTGAGTAGTCTTGCCTTCACCCTTCCCATTCAAAAATTGCTTTTCTAGGCAATAATGCACAGGCTGTGCTCAGCAGCTGTGCCATGCAAACACCTTCCAAGATATGAAATCCCAGGGGCCAGGAGTCAAAGGGAAGGAGCAACCACTTGCATGATTGGTTGTGTTTTATTAATTTCTAATGAGTGTTCCAACTCTGATGCTTCAGATATTCCAGTACAGCCCTCCAATATCCTGCAATTAATCCAAATGTATTTGCTCCTTGCAAGAAAAAAAAATCAGGGTGACTCTGATTTAAGGAGTTGAAAAGCAAGTAAAACCACTGACTGAACCTTGAGATCACCCCAGCTGAAATACCTTGTATAATAGATGAGAAAACTGAGGCTCAGGAACAGTTCATGATTTTTGTCTTACATTGGAGTGAGTCAGTAGCACAGCCAAAGGCTACAGGTCTCAATTCCCAACTTAGTCCTCCTTCCTCTACACTTATCAAGCATGCCTAGACCAATTGAAAGAAGTACAGTCAAATCTACTCAAGGAGGAAAAATAGTAGGTGGTTCCAAGGAGGAAAGCTCAACATTCAGCCCATATATTACTTACAAAGTTTAGGCATACGCTTCCTGTTTATAGTCTTTCTACTGAACTGTATGTGTCTGGAGGGGGGTGGACAGCAGGCAAAGGAAAAACTAATTTGGACCCTAGCCTCTACTTCCTAGGACAAGGAGAAAATAATATCTCTGATTAGATATGAGGGGTGCTAAGTTTTTCCCCAGTCTTCCCCAATTACCGCCTAATTCAGGTGAATATTGCACGTCCTGATGACTGCTTGAAAAATATCCCTGGAAAGAAAATACACTCATTTCACCACTGAAATCATGTGCATATGATGCACACTTATTTTCTAGGGTTCACTCAGTCTACATTGAGAAAAGCAGAGCAGCACATGATATAGGTCAGGGACCTGACCAATGAATTGTAGAATACCTTCATTTCCTTAGAATATGTCTGTCCAACTAGAGATAGTGCCACTGATTTGAAGATTAATTACAATGAGAAAACAACTGCAGTAAGACACGCATGGGACCTAGAAACCCTGCTGCCCCATATTGCTAACTCCAGAGGGTTGTTGTATGCACACTTTATCCCTAATTATCCCAAAATATCACTGGTCAAAGCCTTGAAATCAGCACACAAGCAGTTCTGCCTTCACCTTGTCCTGTACCAGATTTCCAATGATAATTCATTCCTGCTCTTATTGCTGAGGTTAGTATAGTGGGACAGAGTTTACAAAGTTGCCTCCCCTTACACAAGTCAGGTGATATAGATAATTGCATGTTCCTTATTTTACAAATAAACATACTGTGGCTCAGAGAGCTGAAGTGACTTGTACAAATTATGAAAGCAATAAACAGTATTATTAGGCCAAACTGGAATTCAAGTGCCTTTTCTATCTCCAAATCCTACTTTCTCTATGCTCTACTTCCCAAAATGTTTGCCACATTGCACAAACTCATAGATCATTATGTTGGTTAAAAGTGGTTCCATGATCTAATAAGCACTTTCTCTTTTTCTACTCCACTTGCTGTGATACACTAGGCACAGTAGCATACTGGAGGCTCTGAGAAGTAAACTGTATAATCCAGAATTTCAAAAAGGTCTTTATTTACAAATAACACACAGCACCTATTAGTTGAGCAATTGTTGTGTCAGGCCCTGGGAAACAACTTTTAAAGAAATTAGCTTATTCTATCCCCAAACAATCTTATGATCTTCATAATGTACTTTTCCCTGTTTTACCAATGATGAAATCAAGACTCTGAAAAATAAAGAGGTATGTCCAAGCTCAGTTTCAATAAGAACATAAACAGGAAGACTTGCACATCTAGCAGTTTGACTCTGCTACATTTGATCACATAAATTTTCCGCTTATAGACCCTCTTTATACCACATAGAATTAGCTTCTGTCGGGGTAATTTTGGTAAACATAGTCCCTCATTCACCAAGCTCTTAACAAACTTCATTATACCTACTGTCTCATCTTAATCACCAAAATCAAGAAGAAGGGTCTTCATCCCAGCTCTTAAACATCAAGCCTAAGGATGAAACATAAGACACATATTTGGCCACAGAAAAGGTCTAGAGAGCATGAGCACCAGGGCCCTAAAAGACAAGACAGGAGGACATCACCAACCAAAGAGATCTGTTTCTCAGTCTGGCTTCACATGTTCAGAGGTAGAATCATAACTGAAATCTCAGATGAAACAATCAGGCCCAACTTCTCCCTATCTAGGAGGATAGTTAGAGAGATACATATCCACTGGGCAGGCTTCTGCTGAGGTTGATCAACTTAACCAAAAGTAACAATTGAAATCATTGTGGAATTGTCATCCCACCACTGGGCATGGGTACACAAATATATGTGCATACATACATGCATGTGCACTACATGCATGTGTGAACACACACATCCATGCAAACAAATACACAGATTCATATTACTAAGAAGATTTGACTGATAAAGTCACTTCAGTCAAACAATTAATCAATGTTTTGGAGAGGGAAAAAAAGTAAGCCAATGATGGTACATAACTGAACTGGTCAGTCAATTCAATTCAAGCACTCAGTCACCAGAAAATCTCCAGTACACACAGCTCAGTTGTATTTGTGATATTGAGAATGATAATGAAGGGCAGGCCAGAGAGTTCAGCAGATTAAAGGATCTGATTAAGCAGAACACAGCAGCCAGGTTTCAATCCCACGCTTGCGGTGCTGGCTCCACCCCCTGGACATACTAAGATGGTGATTGAGCCTGGGTGTGGTGGCACACACCTGTAATCCCAGAGCTTGGGAGGCTGAAAACAGGAGGATCACT
>NDGM011141395.1:0-11679 GCA_002564305.1 Octomys mimax | reverse complement strand
AACCTCCACTAACTGTGAGCTAAATAAACCTTTCCTTCCTTCATTTTGAGTGTCAGGTATTTTGTCCCAGCAATGAGAAGAAAGTAACTGAGACAGATTATAACCCCTTTTCTGTTTCCCAATGCATCCCATCAGTGTGGACAATGATAACCTGAAGTTTGTGCAGTGCTGTATAAAACAACTGAACATCTCAGAAGTATTTATAGGACATCCAAGACAGCAATTCCTGTCTTTCTGGCAACAAACCAAGGATGCTTCATGCAGACAACATCCAGTTAGGATAGGAGTTGAATAGAAATATTCACAGAATTGCATTCCTTGCTCTATGCCGAATCATTAGTCACCCCAATAATGTGAAAGAGAATCAATGCCTAAAACATGAAATTAACAATGGTGGCCAGCTATTATCTGTTATTGTGAATATGTATAGACTGCTCTCCACAGCTCCAGGAAGCCAATTGGATTTAAATGATGCTATTGATTATGTATTACAAAGAAAGCTTTTTCAAATAGTAGTTCTGGATTCTATTTTTGTACATATTTTTGGTGATTCAAACATTCATAGTTTGGGGGATCTGAGATACTTAATGCTTAAAAAAAAAAAGGTATTGTCTGAGATTGTTACTGATTCACATTCTCTCGCTAAAGAAATCTTTTAAGTTTTTCATCAGTCAGAATCACCAAGACCCCCACATAATACCACCTATGTCTTTGTGAAGAAGGGTGTTTTGTGAGGTGTTAGAGATGAATGACAGAGTTCAATAAGAAGATGGAAGGTTCAAGGGAAGCAATCACTGTGGGGAACCGTGTGCGACTTACATTTATGAGCCTTCAATCCTTCGAAGGAAACTGGTCCAATCTCATAATACTCATATTCCCAGGTGTAGTCAGATTGCTGGAAGGTTCTGTTAGAAATTAACCTCTGGGCAGACATCTCCACCTGCACAAATGGAGAAAGGCAAGTACAAAGGCTGTCAACTCATTCACAGCTGCAGTTACTCTAATCATTTGTGAAATGTAGGAATTCAGGAACAAAAGCCTCCAGGAGCTTCTATCCCCGGGCCAGGAAAAGGTTCTCAGCACCTGCCAACACCTTCCACCATGTGGCCAATGTCTTTTATCCCTTCACTAGTCTGCAATATATTTGAATTCAGATACTACATCTTTTTGTAAATTTGCCTCAAGGAATGGCATGTAACAAATGTGCAGTAATTAATAATAGAAAAAAGAGAAAGAGGGAAAAATTGTGCCAAAATATCTAAGAATATAACTTCAACCATACCACACATACCTGTGTGAGTATGCCAATCATCTATAGGAAATAAGTAAAATCAATGTCAACAGTGAACTAGCTCAGCACATATCTATTACATATCATTAAAGACACACAGTCTAAGTAGAACAAGATGGAGTGAAACAAAGAGATATGGATAGCCAGAGCTGCATAGCAGAACAAGACCCTCAGTAAAGGACCCCTTATGCCCACTTCTTACCCCTTAAATTTGTCATATTTTCAGGTTTTCCTAAGTATAATCTTTGTTAATGGTGATTATTTTGGACTACAAAATGACTTCTTTGATAGACATGGCAAAGAGAAGTAGAGATTCCAAAGGAAAAGTCAACACAATCTTAGTCCAATTACTGTGCAGCTACTGTGTGTAAGACTGTCCTCTGCAGGGAGGGCAGAGACAAGGGAAACATGGACCAGGGTCCCACAGGCCTTCCTTCACAATAAGGAGATGGACAAGCAGACAAATAGCTGTAATGTAAGGCAAAACCTAAGAGAAACACCAGTCAAGACTGAGATTCACCAAGCACCCCCACTGCACTCACCCTGAAGAGCTTTCTGCAGTGGCCTTCTCCTCTGTCACTGTGGGTCAGAGCCAGCCACAACTACCTGTAGGGCAGAACTCCCAGGATAGCTAAGGTAAAATCATCACCATCCTTCCTCCCTAATTGTGAGTCTCTCCCTCCTCACCCCTTCTTCCCTGGCCACATAGAAGAGATCCCTCCACTAGTATTTGTCAAAGGGTGAGTGCTCAGACCCAGAGCTGCCTGGCAGTGTCAGAAATCAGAGTGTGACTCAGAGGCCCAGTTAGACAAATCACTTCCCCAGAGGCAGAAAAGACTATGCCAATTCTGACTTGGAAAAGACACAAATTACAAGGAAAGCTGACCTTTATGTAAGCATTCAGCTCCCTTTCCAATACCTGCAGAGGAATAATATAAAACCATTATCACAGCATCATCTTTGGCCTTTTAATTACTTGAACATGAAGCACTTCCCCTCAATGATAAAATAAATTTCCTCAGGAAATGAAAGTTAACAGTGCAGACCTAGTATCCTAAGTATCCTCATGTACAAGCACTTCCCCTAGCAGGAAAGAGCTGTGACAAAAGCCAAGGAGTGTTCGGGGCATGGTTCAGAAATGGAACAGTGTGATAAAGCTGATCTCCAAAGGAGAGTGTCGAGAATTCCATACCATACAAGAACAAGACACTGGGCTGAAGTCAGGTGGCCAGGGCCTTCAGCTTTGCTGTGTCCTTAGGCCATAATTTCAGTCCTGTTTTGCTCATCTGCAAAACTGGCCATGGCTACCTGAGAGTATTACTGTAGGAAGGACACCATCATCACTGGCCTGCACCACTTCTTGGGTCTCCTCACTGGCTTTTCTGCTTCCATTTTTATTTTTTTGATCAGTGAGTCTTTACTCATTGTATTTTCCCAGGGAAAAAAGAGCCAGAATGCATGTTATTAAATGACTAGAAACATGGAAAGAAGGAAGGAAGGAAGGAAGGAAGGAAGGAAGGAAGGAAGGAAGGAAAGGAGAGGAAAGGAAAGGAGAGGAAAGGAAAAGAGAGGAAAGGAGGGCGGGCCTTGGTATGAAAAAATTCACCATCAAATATACAACCCAGGGATGTCACCAAAGCTCAAGGGGACTTAAGTTGAAGAGTGAGGGGAAGCAACAGTGAAAGAACAGGCTATTACTGACTTTCCTCCATCTCTCCACTCAAGGATAAATTCAAGATTCCATACAAAGCTTTGGTTTCTAGCATTAAAGTTATTACATCATCCTCCACTAAATAGTTTTGTGGACACTTTGAAATTAGTGTCTTGAACCTGTACAAAAGTTCCTGGGTAACTTGAACAGAATATATGTCCACACTCCATTCCTGGTCTCCTGACCACACTTGCTGCATAGAAGGCCTCCGATCGCTTCTCTCCAGGAGTGACTTTGATTCATCCAAGTGTCACGGAATACATCAAGAAACAGTGCTGATTCAGGAGGTCAGAAACAGGAGGGAGGGGCTTCTTGCTCTTTCAGCCTTCTGCACAACTCATTTAAGCACTGCAGAGATACCCCAAGAATTAAATATGAATCTGTGGAGGCATTAGGTTTACTTTTGATGGAGAAGAACTATGGAGTCAAGCTCTTAGGACAGAGTTTATATAAAATATGAACTGGGGAAAGGAGAAACACAGAAGGAAAGATAGCTCAAGATCTGCTTCCATCCTTACCCTGTGCTCTCCTCTCCATTCAACCTACTCTTTTTGAAAAGACAATGCACTTGTCCTTCCTTTGTGTAAAACTTTTAGTGGCTTCCCATCGCTCTAAGGACAAAGTCAAAAATCCTTAACATGCCCTGCCTTTTCCTCTTCCTTCAGCCATTTTGCTTCACATCCATTCATATGATATATATTACTGTGGCTCCTCAAATCCTTCTTGTTCTCTGCACACAGGCCTTCCCTCGCTTCTTGTATGCACACTCTTCCTACCAGCCCCATCCTAACCCCTCCCTCTTTCCCTGCATATTCTTATCCTCTAAGTCAGACATTGGCAAATTCAGACTGTCATCTGTTGCATCAGTTAGGATCCACTAGAGGAACAGAACATATACGTGATGCATAAAGGATTCACAAGGTTGGCTTACGATGATCACCTACAGTCAGCTATGGAAGAACATGAAAGAGCTGTCTGTGTGCCTGACAGCTGGAGGATGCAGAGAAAACTCCAAGGCCTGGAGTTCCCTGCAGAGTCTCATGCAGGAACACTGGCTGCAGGGTCTGAACTGGAAGCCCAGATGGATGCCCAAGGGAAATGGCAGAGATGGGAGCTCTTCAAGGAAGCAGAAGTAAGATTTCCTTCTTGTTTCTCTTTTCATTCCATCCCCCAGCTACAAGGTTATTATGGGTCTTCCTGATTCAGTCGGTCAATCATCCAGATACACCAGAACTGTGTACACTAATCCATAGAATAAGAAAACATGTTTCTTATTCAAGTTAACACTGTAATTAATTACCATTCCCATGTTTGTGTATAGCCTGCAAGAGAAGGATGTGCTTGCTTCTAAACATCTGAAGAAGCTGACTGTCACAGTGCACACCTGTAATCCCAGCACTTTGGAAAGCTGATGCTGGAGGATGGCAAAGTCAAGCCCTGCCTGGGCAATTCAGTGACTTAGTACAACTGCCTCAAAATAAGAAATTTTAAAAGACCAGGTAAAGGCATTAAGTTCAATCCCCAGCACTGAGGGGAAAAAAAAATCATTGTGTGACACTGAACGTTGTTGAAATTCAAATATCAATGTCAATAAGTGTTATGGTTTGTGTCTAGTTGTCCCCCCCCAAAGCCCCATGCAGTCATGGGGCAGACTTCTATAATTTGTGATTAACTCTTAATCCACTGGGATTATGGGTATGAGTACTACACCCAGCCTGGGGCAGATAGCTTAATGCAACTTAAAGGAGACAAATGCTCTCTGCTGCCACTGTTGCCACTGCTCCTATTTTGCTCTATATTCTTTGCTGTCACCATAAACTGCTGCCTTCTGCCATGTGCCACTCTGTCTTGGAGCCAGCCAAGTATGGACTGAAACCTCCAGTAACTGTGACATAAATAAACCTTTCCTTCCTGCATTTTGAGTGTTGGTATTTGTCCCAGCAATGAGAGAAGAGCAACTGAGACACAATTTGTACCAGAGAAGTGGGGTCATTGCTGTGGCTAAATGTGACCATGTGGATTATGAGCTTTTGGGAATGGCTTATGGGAAGAGATAGGAAAGGTTTGGAGACTTGCCTATGAACAAAGAGCTAGAACAGCTTTGGCTGTTTTGTATGGGAGATTCTGGTCAGAGCTCAGAAGACCAGAAGGCTGATATAAATCCTGCCTGCAAAGACCAGGTTGGGGAGGTTTCTTCTGGGAAGAAGGACTACACTGGTTATTGGACTCCAGATCATTGGTGGTTTTGTTTGGCAGAGAGTTTGTCTGCATTTTGCTCATGTCCAGAGACTTTGCCTGAAACTGAGATTAAGCATGGTAGAATGATTAACCTTTCAGAAGAAATATCAAAGCAGTCGACTATTGAGGGAGTAGTATGGCTATTGTTGGGGGCTTTTAGTTAGATTTATGTTAAGAATCAAAAGCAAAGAGCCCAGAAGGATGATTTAAAATGTGAGCTTGGCCAGAAAGGAAGCGTCAATAAAGCTGTGGACTGCAAAGATAGAGTTGAAAGAATCTCTCCTGCTGAGAAGGAACAGGAGAATCAAAAGGATGGCCTGAGGGCATCACAGGAGGTGTCAGCTCTCCACCCTTTGCAGCCTCAGAACTGCAAGAATGATGGACTTTGCCTTGGGGAAAAAGCCACAGAGTCCCATGTTCCAGAACTGTGGCAGCAGCCTCAACAGGTTCCAGAATGGCATGGGCACAGAGAATTTATTTCTCGGGATCAGAGTCAGAGTGCCCAGTGATCCAGGCACTTGACCCCTACAGCCAAAAAAGCAGAAAGCCAGGGTATTGCTCCAGCTGGCAGCAGACCTTGGCATCACCCACATGGCATTGGTTTTAGGTGCCTGCAGGATGCAAGAGTTCTGAGGTTAAAGAAGGCTTCCAATTGATTTTGGAAGAAGGCCTGGGAGGCCACGCAGTGTGCCCCTGAGAGGGCAGTGTGTAAAGCTCTGAATGAAAAGCCTATTCCATGGAAACCCCAGAAGTTTGGAAAAGCCAGGAACATAGATCATGTAGAGGAAACTGCAAAGAGGGAGCAAAGCCAGCCTAAGATGGAAGCCATGGGAGCTCCATGACTGGACCATAGGGGTGCCATAGGGGAGGAGCTGTATGGAGCTCACAAGTTACCAGAAATTGCTTCAGATGTTCCACATGGACTTAATGTTGGCACTTCTGGATTTTGGAGTTGCTTTGGTCCCAATGGTTTGTATCCTCTTGTTTATACTTTTTGGAATGGTAATGTCTATCATGTGCCACTGAATATTGGAAGTGTTTAACTTTTCATTTGTACAGGGGCTCACAGCTAGGGGTTTGCCTTGGACCTTGGAGGAGACTTGGGACTTGGACTTTTCAGCAGTGCTGAAACTGTTACAACTTTGGCAGCTCTTAGAGATGGACTAAGACACCTGTTGCACAAAGGGATGTGCATGAATCTTTGGGGACCCAGGGGCGGAATGTTATGGTTTGAGTGTAGTTGTCTCCCCCACCCCCGTCCCGCAAAGCCTCATGCAGTCATGGAGTGGACTTCCAGAGTTTGTGATTACCCCGTGATCCACTGGGATTATGGGTGTGAATGCTACACCCAGCCTGGGGCAGATAGCCTGAACGCAACTCAAGGGAGATGACAGACTTGCTCTCTCCTGCTGTTGCCACTGCTCCTGTTTTGCTTTGTGCTCTTTGCTGCTGCCATGAACTGCTGCCCTCTGCCGTGGACCAGTCTTCCTTGGAGCCAGCCAAGTATGGACTGCAACCTCCAGGAACTGTGAGCTAAATCAACCTTTCCTTCCTTCATTTTGAGTGTCAGATATGTGTCCCAGCAAGGACAAAAGAGTAATTAAGACAATAAGAAAGGCTTCTTTGCAACAGAGCCACCCATTTGTCATTGAATTTTCTATGACTTCTTTAGCATTATAATAGCAAAGATGGGTCACTGCAAGAGATGGGATGGCCCAAAAAACATTATATTTTGCTGACCTCTGCTATATATTCATAAAAAAAATGGCCTGAAGTTTAGTTTTTCCACTAGTAAAATAAAGATGACAATATCTACTTAATAGAGTTGCTGCAAAAATCTAAATGCAATGTTGCATGAAAAGACTCAGGTTATGATGAATAAATAGCAGCCGGCACTGCTATTTTTAGCTGAGATATGCTGAACTGCGACAGGAAAGCCTAACTCCCCAGGGGGCCAATTCCTATCAAATTTACTGTGTGGTTATTTGATCCATGTGAATAAAGTTACAATGAAAATATCTTGGTCCAGATTGTTTAAAAGCCATAAGATCAATATTTATATCCAGGGACTCATGAGGCTCTGCCTTATTTGTGAATTGATGAACTTTACTTGAGCATAAAATAAAGTCTGCATTGATAATCCTTTTTCAAAGGAAGACAGATAACATCTGGTGTGATCATACTATTTGCATTGGAAATCAATATTATAGCCAATAAAACAAGTTGCACAAAAGGCAGCACTAGGCTTTGTGTTGAAAAGAAAAATAGTAAAAATGAAACAAAGATGATAAGGATGGGGAGTGTTTTCTGTCCTCCCTATGAATGGCACACCTCAGATGCCCAAGCTGCTTTGCCTCTGCATGCATTCATATGTAGCAGTGGCCCCCTGCCCCGCCCCTGTGGCTGCCGAGGGTCACAGGACCTGCCGATCTTCCTACCACTCTCCCAGGTCAGAACGCTGCCGTATCACTACTCTCCTGGGTCCAGCCAGGGACTGGTGAATAAAGTCTGTTTGTGTGAGAGTCTGCTGTGAGTGCCACTGACCACCCTCTCACCATACAATATTTAATTTCTTCTTATTCTTGTCTGCATTCTATCTCTTTCATCTCAATAAGCCACTGCAGGATATACTAACAAATTACACTACAGAAAGGATTGAAAGTTCCATGTGCCCGTGTTCTGAAAATTGATGGCCACATTGAGAGCTGTGCCAAGTTCTGGCAAATAAATGGAAACAAAAAGCATAAATATCAGAGACTACCAAAGGTCTTGAGAAATTCAGAATGGAATATTGACCCACCTCTTCCAGGCAGCTGCCATCTTGATAGCCTTCAGAAAAAAAGGAAGGGATTTTTTTTTTTCCATTTTATGTGTTTGTTACAGGAGTTTGCTACACAGTTCAGACTCATAGTGATGAGCCTCCCCGGCACTGGGATTACAGGTGTGTGTCACCACACCCAGACCCCATCACCAGGCTCAGAGAGCCCCAGGGGCAAGGCAAGCACTGCATGCAGGACCAGGAATCGAACTCTGGTCCCTGCACTTGCCAAAGCAGGTGCTTAGTCCACTAGGCTATCTCACCAGCCCTGGAAGTGCTTTCTTTTTACTGGTTATTTCTTTTAAGTTCTTATATCCTATAGTGGTTGGTACATTGTGTCAACTTGAGAACTTCAGATGTTTAATTAAGTGACTCAGCAGACAGCTAGGTTTATTCTTTGTAAACATCTTCATCCTGTACAAGAGCAGGGCATGGACAGTGTGCAGTACTAGACCCCCTCCCTAAGGGATGGAGGCCCCTCCCTAGGGCTTGGGGGGCCCAGCCTAGGGCATGGTGGACCCTCCATAGAGTGACTGAGCACTTGAAAGATATGTAAAGGGGATTGGGGGAGGATGGTCCTGCCCACTTCCTTGGAGAAGCTCCAGTCTTCACGGTCAGCATGGAAGGAAGAGAGCCTTGCTAGATGTCATAGCTGCTGCTTCTCCCTTTGCTTTACTCTTGCTGTTTTCTGCCACCATGAACTGCTGCTCTCTTCTATGTGTTACTCTGCCTTAGAGCCAGCGGAGTACGGACTGAAACCCTGACTAACTGTGAGCTAAGTAAACTTCTCCTTCCTCATTTTGGGTGTCTGTATTTTGTCCCACCAATGAGTGAAAAGTAACTGACATATCCCAAAGGTAGGTTTGGAGGACAGAACTTCTGCTGTCTCCTTTAAAACAGGCATCTGGTGTCCTTGAAAAAGTCCACAAGGCAATATTTTTTTTCATCCCAGTCTCAAGTTAGTCAGCTAAGGCATCAGATGCCCTAGGTCAAACAACAGATAGAAAGCTCTGGTGAGGCAGCATTTGTATCACACCCCTCACTTGTGTCAAGGGCTGCCTCTCTGAGCTTTGCTGAAACATAAACTAGGTACAAACTTCCAGGGTTTCTGGGTAGCGGCCTCCAGAGTCTGATCTCCTCACAGTACAGTGATCCGGCAGCTCTGGCTCAGGAGAGGAGGGCAGCCTGGTATCAAGGCTCACTCTATGGGGTGCTAAAAGCTGGCAGCTGCTCTCTTGAGCTCAACAAACAGGAGACAGGAGAGCTCTGCAGGCAGCTGCCCTCTGTGCCCTGCTTCTCCTCAGCATGGCGTGCACCCCCGCCAAGAAGTCCCCATGTCAGATTTTTCTATCATATTAGAGTCACTAAATAGCCTCTTTGGCCAGAAGTATATCCTAAACAAGCTTCCTGAAGCCGTGGCGGCAGCAGAGAGAAATTGCTCTTATGAGCAGGCACAACACTGCTGCCAACGAAAAGCAGTAATAAAAATCACAATTACACCTGACAACAAAACTGCCTTCGCTGCATGTGCACAGGGTAGTCTGAGCCAGGCTGACCTCCTGAGGGAGGTTTTGGGGGCTGCAAACCCAGGCAGAGCCCAGGCAGGTCTCCCTAACCCATCATCCCTTCTCCCACCCAAATTCCAACACTTGCATCCTCTTTTCTGACTACCCAACCTTTCTTCCTCCGAACCAAGGTCCCATCTCATTCCTGGGCACTCTTCCACTTTATACCCAAAAGCAAGCAATTCTCTCCATTGCCCTGATGTACACAGATGTGGATATAGATGAGGTGTGGAGGGAATAAGGCCCTTCATCATGTCATTGGTAAGAGGCTACGCACACCACTGCGGCTGCGGCTGTGGAGTGGGGCAGCCTTTATTTCAGTGTTAGGGAGCTTTTCAGGTGATTAACCACTCAGCCACAGGGCTAGCACACTAAAGAAAGGCCCAGGAGGTAGCTGGAAACATGGAAAAAGGAGTGTGTGCTCACATATGCCCCCGCCACACACACACAGTAGGCTACCACCAGGACCACCAAGAGCTGAGCTATAGAGTTCCAGCCTGAGCTATAGAGTTCTCTCTCATCAGTTACCCGCTCTTTTCATTCCTCTTTGCCTCCCCTCCCCTCCTCCTCCTTTCATGAACAGCTGGTCCTAGCACACACAGAGAAGTTACCTCTTGACCTTCAGTCTTTTCCAGCAAAGACACTCAGGTCCAGCCAGGCTGTACATTGGTAGCCCCCAGCCTAAGGGCAGAACTTTCGAATCACAACTGCAGCAGCTTTGTTCCTCCATTGCACAAAGCATGACGAGGCACATGAGTCAAAACTGCCTGTGCACAAAGCTTCCCAGTGCAGAGGTAGGAGGTGCACACGAGAATGTGAGACGACAAGGTTCTGAGTCCAGAACCAGCATCTCCTCAAGGCAACACTTGCCAGCAAGGAATCACACCAAGTGACAGCCCCACACCTTCCTTGCAGGGCAGTACTGGCATCATGCTGATAATCTTTGACCCCAATTCACACGACCATGAGAGGTCCCATGTAAACATCCATCTCCTACTTACACTTGCCACTTTCACCCCCAAGTCTGATGATTCCTTTTGTTATAAAGAAAAGCCTCAGGTAAATTAAACTTAACAGAACTTTAACTGAGATAAGCATGACTTGTGACTCAGCTCTCTGCCCCAGCCAGGGCAGGTTCTGAGCACTCCAGCCTAGAGGTCAAGGGGCTGTGTGGACAGAAGGTGGAAGTGCAGGCCAAGAGAGACACGGTGTTAAGTGAAATAAATCAGACACACAAATTTAAGTATCATGGAATCTCTTATGTCAGACCCCCAAGACATAAATGAAGAGGAAAATAAAAAGATAGATAATAGGAAAGAGGGAGATAGATCTTCTACAAAAGGGGAGGGGACCAAGAAATGGAGTGGACAAGGAAGAGAGAAGGGGACAGACAAAATTAAGATGTGTTACATACACATACCAGTGTCCAGTGACGAAAGTAATCCTTATGCACTGCAAACATGCACTAATCAAAAAATAAAAAATTGATAAGAAGAAAGCAGAAGTGAGGTACTAAGATGGCTTACTGTGTGGGGCTCAGTGTTCGGCTTTATTTGAATCAGTTGGTTGCCTGCAAACAACTGAATTGAAGCTCAGCTGCTGTGACGACTGAGCCCAGCTGTGTATTACCAGCAGGTCCCTGGTAATACACAGCAGGCTCTCCGTGAGTTCTCGTATTCAGTTAGGTTGTGATTCACAAGGACTCAAATGTGGAGACACACCCAGAATTTAGTTTACCACCTTCCTGTGAATCTACTCTAAGTTAGTGACTCCTTTCACAGAATGTAGATTTGTCTACATCCTTGTCTCCCTCCACCACATAGAGACACTGAAACAAAGTGCCATCTGTGAGTCTAACTGACCAGACACTGAATACAGACTAAGGCACTTCACAAGGCTTGGGTCATAGGAGACATACAATTAATAAACCACCATTATTATTATTTCTTCTTCCTCTTCCTTTTCCTCTTCTTCTTCCTCCTCCTCCTCCTTCTTCTTCTTTCTTTCTTTCTTTCTTTCTTTCTTCTTCTTCTTCTTCTTCTTCTTCTTCTTCTTC
>NDGM011141393.1:0-24644 GCA_002564305.1 Octomys mimax | reverse complement strand
CTCCCTTCATGGGTCCAAAATTTGAAGACTGACTGTTGTAATTGCCAAATTCATTGTAGCTTCTACCACCTCCACAATTGCTTCCATCATTACTAAATCCATGGTAGCCATCTCCACTGCAACCATATCCACCACCAAAACACCTCAACCACTGAAGTTTCCTCTGCAACCGCAACTGTTATTGCCACCAAAACCTCCTCCACAACCACCATCAAAGTTTCTGGAACCACTTAGACCTCTTTGGCTAGATGAAGCACTCGCCTTCTCCTGCTTGGACAGGGCTTTCTATCACTTCACAGTTGTGGCTGTTCACAGTGTGGTATTTTTGAATGACAGTCTTATCTACAGAAACATGGTCGTCAAAGGTTACAAAAGCAAAGCCTCTTTTTTTTTCCAGTGCCTCCGTCAGTCATAATTTAAATCACTTCAGTTTTTCCATATTGTTCAAAATAATCTCATAGGTGATGCTCTTTAGTATCTTCTTTAATGCCACCAACAAAGATGTTCTTCACCGTTAAGTGGGCACCTGGTCATTGAGATTCTTCTCTTGAGACAGCCCTCTTTGGTTCTACAACTCTTCTATCCACTTTGTGTGGCCTTGCATTCATGGCTGCATCCACCTCTTCCACAGTGGCCCTAAGTGACAAAGACAAAGCCCCTGGAATGCTTGGTGTTCAGGTCTTTCATTACCATGCTGTCTGTGAGTGTTTCCCATGCTCAAAATGGCTCCTCACTCTCATCAGTTGTTTCAAAGCTCAGCCCTCCAATGATGAGCTTCCGCAGTTGTTTGGGTTACTTGGGAGACTCTGACTTAGACAGGACAGCAGTCAGAAGAGAGACTGATGATACTTCTTCCGTGGTGTCCACCAGCCTCTATGCCTACTTTTTCAAACCTGTAAAATAAGGAAGTTGGAGCAGCAAGTCTCTAAGACTCCAAGGTCATAGGACATTTGCCTTTGTGGCCACAGAACTTCAGCACCTCTTACTGTCTTCTCACTTTGAAACTGAATGCTGTGCTGTGAAAGGCATCTGAATCTTGCAAGGACCTTCCCACGTAGGCCTCACATTCCACCCCTGATTCTCAATGGCACTGGATATAAAAGGCAGGGTACAGCCTGACCCTATGGCTTTGTTTCGGGTGCTTGATTCCACACAGGTCCCTCACTCCTCACAGGTGGAAGGAGATCCCACAACTGTTGCCTTAAATAGAGGACCCTCTCCTCTCTGTGTGAGCAAGAGGAGCGTTAGGCTAGGTTTATGGTAGCCTCTCTTGTTAATATAATAAGGTTCTACATGGAGAGCTGAGTCTCCTGCAGTTGCCATCTGTTTGAGAGGTGAATTAACACCCTTTCACTTGCAGTCTTCTTTAACTCTTTGTGCTGTGCCTGGAATGTGCACACGCAGATCTTCATAGAGCTAACTCTTTCTCATCGTGTATGTCTAAATGCATCAGGTAAACGCAGACTGATCCCTGTGACAGCCAGCATAGCAAGATCTGTTGGTGTCTATTTCAACCTCTTCTTTCTAATGGTCTACAAAGCAAATTTCTGACTTCTTTGCCTCTAGGACTACAGGTGGATTTATTTCTCCAATAGTGTATATTTGGAAGAAGCTAGAATTTTCAAAGTAACACAGTGCCACACCAGAAACTTATATTGAGGGGGGAAAAGTGAGGCTCTCAAGGACATATTATGGTTTAATCAGAGCTTTCTGACTCCCAAGTTACCTAGTGTGGTTAATTCTCCGCACAGATGGCCCGATGCTTTCAGGTTCTGGTCTGTGTGGAGGATCAGGAAGAGGGCTATAGCAGCAGTTTTCTGTGACTCATTCCTGGGGTCATTAATCTACATTTCTAATAATTTCATAGAACTTAATTATTTTCTGGCCAAATTAGCTAGTGTAGTCTTTATCATCTACAACTGAACCCTGATGATACCCCCTTGGCAATAAAATTGCTGAAGACAAAGGAGTCTCTTGGTCAGGGATTTAGGATTGGAGAGCAGATCTGGATGTATTTGAAGGCCAAAGGGCATGGGGATTCCATCACAGCAGTAGCTCTCAGAAGTCTGATTCTTGGATCACCAGCAGCAGCAGCAGCATCTTGCTAAAAGTGGAAATTCTTGGGCCCTAATACAGACCTACCGAATCAGAACCACACTGGGAGAGGGGCTTGGCAGTCTGCTTGCTATTACAAGCCTTCTGCTGACTGGGATGAATGGTGAAATTTGAGAGCTACCGCACCAGGGAGAGCTTATTCATAGCTGATGGCACTCAATGGTCATTTCAGTGATCACTTGTGGTTACCTAAAATGAAATGCCTTCTTCTGAACCCAGTGCTGACTCCTATGCCATGGTGTGCTGGGCAAAACCTACAAGGTGGGCTGGACACTGCTTGCTTCAGAGGAGGGATTAAAAAAAGAAAAGAAATGAAGGGCTCAGTGCTTCATATTTTTGGTTGAAATTGTGGTCAAGAAACTAGTCTTCATAGATGCTTCTAACATATCCTCGTAGCACTGATGCTGCCTGGGCCCAGAGGCAGTCTTAGCCTGCAGGTTGCTGAATTACAGTGTGGGTGGAAATCACAGCCTTGGTTCCTCTGTGTGAAAGTACAGTGCTAACTAGTAACAAAAAATAGAATTGAGGCACTTAAGAAAATTTGGATATTGACACATCACTCAGACCATTCACTTGAATATAGTGTCTCTATTTAATTTACAATGTCCTGAATCTCATAGTTATGGTTTTTTAATAGCTGTAACTCTATAGTATCACACAATAATGTTCCATATACCACACTTTATTATTATCACCTTTGGAGTACCTAATATAATATCCATGAAGAGTAAGAGGTAAGTATTGATTGAATAGTTTTTAAAAAATCATCAAGCCTCTAACTACTCCAAATTATGCAGAAATGTTTCATATAAATTTAATTTGGCAAGGAGTTATGATATAGATATTAATATTGGTAATGTATTTGGTACAAGGTCTCACTGTGCAGCTCAGACTTGTAGTGACCCTCCTGTTTTCAGCCTCCTCAGTGCTGGGATTACAGGCATGCATCACCATACCCAGTTTCAGCGGCCTGCTCAGCATGCCCTGAGGGCAGGGCCAGTGCAGTATATGATGCCAGGGATCAAACCCAGGTCCTTGAGCTTGCCTAAGCAGGCAGTTAGTCCACTGAGCTATCTCATTGGCCCTTTAATATTAGTAATGAAATACTGGTGGGACCAACAAATATGTTGTTAAATATGACTTATTCTTTCTAGTTCCATTAATCATGTTATGCACTTAAAAATATCTTTAATTATACTTGAATGTCATCTGTGTAATGAATTTACTACAGTCTTAAAAAATCAGTTGCAGTTTGTCACAGTGCCATTAAAGCTTGACTTTGTCACTTTCAAGAAATTAGAAACCTGGGATAAAAAAGTGGAGCCCCAAAAGTTCTCTACTCATTAGCAGCTCTGGTAGGAATTCACTTAAAGTAGCCAGTTCTAGATTATGCACATAGAGAACCAGTTACACTTTCTGCACAGCAAGTGTGCACCTGTTTTTCTAACATATGATGCCTTTTTTCCGGTAAGTTTTCTGCGTCTGTATAATTTCTTGATTGCTCATTATTAGAATGGCTTGTGTGAAAGTCATTGGAACATAAAGATCTAAAAGTCATTAATACATACCGAGAAGTGATCCTGCACCAATATTACCACCACTAATAATAACTAGTACTTAATGGAAGTGCATGCACCAAAACTGGTTACCACTACTCTGTAAGTGAAGTTCTTTTATTATTCCTTTCTATAGATAAAGAAATTGTGGCACAGAGAAGACACATATTTGTCTGAGACTACAGATTCCTTTGACACGGCTGACTCTGTTACCAGTTGGCAGGTTATTTTATATACTTAACCAATAGCACACTATTTCTAACTTTATAATAATTTTAAGGACAAAGAAGCAAAAATCTTATTGTATGAACTTTAGGAGCTTGATCAACAATGTAGATATTGTTGGCTCACTTCCCATAGAAATGAATAGGAGAGAAAACAGCCTTTTCCAGTTCCTCTTCACAACGAGCTTGAAAGTCACAAACTTCATGGATGCTTTTTCTTAGGAGACTGAGTTGCCACTCTTGGCGTAGTGGGCTTTGTGAATTACTTCGGTTACCAAAGTGACGTTTTAGCCAGAGTTCTGTGTTTCACTGTATGTGGGAACAGGCAATGGAGTGCCCTGCTTCCCAAAGAAGCTGGAGCTTAGCTGGCACTTCTCTGTTAAGAATTCACTCTTAGAATCACAAATCATTGAGCAGAAACAATCAGCTCTACTTAGGGAACTATAGGCTTCAAATGTGTTACTATCTCAGTTCCTATAGGAATGAACGGGAGAGTAACAGCCTTCTTCAGTTTCTCTGCACAGAGAGTTGGAAAGTCACAAAAAACTTCATGGATATTTTTTCTTAGGAGATTGAATGAGTTTCCACTCTTGGCATAATGGGGTTTTGTGAATTACTTCAGTTACCAAATTGATGTTTTAGCCAGAGTTCTGTGTTTCGCTGTATGTGGGAACAGGCATTGGAAAAAAAAAACAAAAAAACAGGCATTGGAATGCCCTGCTTCTAAAACAAGCTGGAGATTAGCAGCCTGGCTCTGTTACCAGTTGGCAGGCTGTTTTATACACTCAACCAATATCATACTGTTTCTAACTTTATAATAATTTTAAGGACAGAGAAGCAAAAATCTTATTATATGAACTTCAGGAGCTTGACCAACAATGTAGATATTTAAATACTAGGTTACAGAGGTCATAGGCTTTCTACAAATGTGGTCCTGTAGTATCTATCGGTCGATTGATTGATTCATGCAATAGCTCAACAAAACATAAACCCGATTCTTGTTACATAATCAGTTGGTGGTAGCTATTGCTAGTTATAATTATGACTCAAGAACTGATAGTCCAATGGAGAAGATGAAATGCACAAGGTTCTTAGTGTAATAATACAAGAGAGCTGGTAGTAGATACACAAGTGGCCCCTGAGAAGACAGCAACAGAGCTAATGTTAAGTCCATATTTCACTACCCTTTTAGACAAGGAGAATCTTTCCTGAGCTGTACCTACCCCACAGGAAAAATTTCAGCCCTTTTTTCAACTACTTCTCATTGAAGGCTACTCACACAATCGAAGGGCCATACAGTCTCCCCTTTGTCCAGGAATGGAGGGTGCCTTTTCATTTAGTCAATAGAGAAATAAAACTTTTAAAGAAATAATATACAGTGAGTGGGTGGTCTCCTTGAAATCCACAAGATGTGTATTCACAGAAAATAATACACTTGGGTAAAGTAAATATCATGATTTCAAAATTATCGTTTCTTCTTTTTGGTAGATGCCTCATGAAAAAGGCTTATATTTAGCCTGCGGGAAAGTCTCTAGCAAATTCAGCAGAACATAATGACGTGGCTCCCGTGGCTACATAATTTGCGTATTTGTGTATTCTCTACAAAAAAGCTCACACTGCTATCTGGGCATTTTACTGCCTTAGGTCTGAGGTATCAGATCTCAAGAGGCAAAGTAAAAACATGGAAACAACCTCTGCTAGCCAATTGCTAAGAAAGGCTCCTTATTCACAAAGCTATTTATTAACATAAGTCTGAAAAGAAGGGCAGCTACAGAACTTCCTCTTCCATAAAATGTCAGATTCTTCCAATTAGCTTCAGTGATTTACAAAGGCATTTTGTTTCATCATTCCTTGATATTTATTCAATATAAAGGTCAAGAAGAAAGACACTGCATTCTCAATAGTTCTTTTTTTTTTTTAGAAAAAATGTTTTCAGGGATTAAATTAATATAAGCCATCTGATAGGTTCATCTGGTAGCACGTGGCGAGCTCTCCTCCAAGGTGCCTGACCTCTGTGTCAGCCCTGACCATGATCCTCTTGGGGCATCTTCCACTCCCAGGGACAGCAGCTAAATTCCCACCTTCAAATAAATCCACCATCCCGGCCACCACACTAGACAAGACAGAGGGCTACTGTCTCTCTTCTCCACTTTTAAAATGCTCAAAAAGTGGAGTTTTAAAGAAAAAGTCATATAAGCTACTAGACTTTTTCTTCCTCTAAGAAGGAAGAGAATTCAAATGTAGATGAAAAAATATAGGTCAATGAAAAGGACTGGAGTACAAATCTCAGCATTGGGAACAAATCCACACAGACAGTGACTGAAGTACACAGAGACTGGACTCATACTTTTTTTTTAAATAACTAGATCAATTTTTAATACAACTTTTCCTTCTTTCTGAAAGTAAGCAGATCTTCTCAGACCTCAGTAGGAAAGCAGCACAGAGTATAAAAATCTTGGATAATGAGCTTATAGCTTTTCAAACCACATGCAGAAGGCAGGTGACAGTGTCAATAATTTGAGAGAATCAAGATGGAGGGAAGGGAAATGGGGGAAAATAAAAGGAATTAAGACACAGTATATACCAATCCCACACAAGGAAGGCAAACGTGTACTGCAAACATGTACCAAAAAGAAAATAAAAAAGAGTAAGGGGGTCAAGAGGTCATAGTGCAGGAAGAGAGGGGAGAGAAAGGAATAAAAGAGAAATTAAGATATCTTATGTACATGTACCAATTCCCCAGAAGGGATGTAAGCATTATGTACTAAAAAAATGCATTTAAATTTTTTTTCATTTATTTTAATTTTATTTTTGAAGAACAAAAACAGAAGCAAAAGCAAATAGAAAAAAAAAGATTTTGAAGAGCAAAAGCATAAAAATGTGTATTAATGCATTAAAAAGAATTTGCTATAATGCATATGTTTATAAGTACAATTTCAAAGGCAATGTATGACAAATGGGACTAATACACACAGATCTTATTACCTAGTTGCTTATAGAACTGATAGGAAAATTGTGTTCCTTTTTTTTTTTTTTTTTTTTTGCAATACCAGGGATTGAACTCTGGGCATTGCGCCTGCCAAGCAGGCACTTATGCCACTGAGCTATCTCCTGGGCCCCTTGCTGTCTAGAAGTGCACACAGGCATGCGTCTAAGAAGCTCACAAACAGTGCTTCCACAGCCAAGGTGAAATGACTACTGGAAATCATCTACGAGTGAAATCAATGCAACAAGAGTAGGATTAGTCTGTCAAATGAGTGGGAAGAACCAAATGGAGAATCTCATAAGTCTTGCCAATATGGAAGAGACATAGCCCACTTAATCTTACAGACTTCCGTAAAAATGAAAGCTTCCGTTGCCAGCGCACAGGAAATCCAAGGACTGCTTCAGGAGTCCTACTGAATGTCACAGGTTACTACGGTTCAGTGACACTGCTCACCAAGAACATGGGGTCAATTCGTAAATCATCTGTTCAAAATGTTTTCAGTTTATCATTTAGCTATTTATGCAGGTTTGCTAAAAAGGAAGGGGCTGTGATGCCTACCTTGCTGTGAGGGAACTGGTCTGTATGCTCACACTGACTTGTGTAGCAGAGATTTGAGTCCGGTCCTGGCTCTGCCTCTGGCTTGTGTGATCTCTAATAACTGCCGCCTGCAGCAATTGCACATGTGCCTGACCAAGACAGGGTAAGGTCAAGACAAGATGGATCCTGTCCTAGAAAATTCTCCTTAAGTAGTCAGCTTCTTCCCTTTGCTATTTTTGGTATAGGAAGCTCTTCAGGATCATAAACGTGCCTGTGTGCTCCTAGTTACATCACCCAGGATCAGAGCCATTGCAGGAGAGCTTTAAGGACTGAATTGTGTCAGTGTCAACTTGGTAGCTACACTGAGAGCCACTGTGCTTCCACAGATCTGCACTGCTTTACTCCTCTGGTAAGAAGAGTGGAAAGTGGAATACGCAGTCAGTCAAGCATGTTTTCACTTCTATTGTTTGGATAGTAAATAGTTGTCATACTTTGATATCCAAATTTTCTAAGTATCATAACCAGGTCAGCTGGGTTTTATTATTTTATTTTCTGTTATCCCCACAACTTATGTCTAAGGATCATTAAAAGGTACATGGTAAAAATGCTCAGTTTAAGCCCCTATTTCTTTTATACTCAGCTTTTTTTTTTTTTTTTTTTTTTGTATTTTAGGGATGGTTCCACAGGGTGTTTAGGGTCTCACTATTAGATCGGACTCATAGTGATCTGCCTGTTTACAGCCTCCCAAGAACTGGGATTATAAGCAAGCACCATCACACCCAATGTCAATTGCCATCTCAGCGTGCCCCGGGGACAGGGCCAGCACAGCAGGCCCGGGGATCAAATCCCTGGCCCCTGCACCTGCTTGCAGGTGCTTTAATCCACTGAGCTATTTGGCTGGCCCTTATACTCACTTTTAAGTAAAGAAACGTTTAGATTAAAAATGTAAGTCATGCTGGAGAAAAGTAAGGATGCTGAAGTAATTACTTTTTTGTAACTAGAGAACTTTTCTGAGCGCAGGCAGAAGTATATGTCAGTACCTTATTTAATTCTCTTATGAATTTTCAAAAATAAAAGGAAAATGTTTGATAGATTTTCAATTTATTTTAGGTTTTAAATAGAGATACTTGATCAGACACTTTACAGAGCAATTTTGGTAATAGCAGGATGATGCAGACCCTGGTGCTGGTGAGGCTGTAAAGGAATTTTTATTCAGTGGACAGAAAATGAGAATTGAAATCAGCTGTTGAATTTCAGCCAGTTTACATAAATTACTTGACTCACAAGCTATGTGATCCTAAATTTCTCAATACAGCTGCCTGAAATCTACTTTCCCAATGCCATACCAGATGGTTTTGAGCAATAAGCAATATAGCAATTTTTGGTTATCCCAGAGTGCTTTTCTGTTCCTAAAATTATAAACATAATAGAGAAAATAATTTTCATATTTTTGTGAAAGAATACACTACTATTTTCAGAATGAAAGACAAAATTAGAAATACAAGTGTTTTTTAAAGCATTATCCTTAGAAATCACTCTATTTGCCAGTTTATATTGATGTGGCAGAATGTAACCTTGCCTGCATTTGAGCAGTAACTTAATGACCCTGTGGTGCCCTAGCAGCATTTCTACATGTATCTTTCTTTCCAAGGGATAATTTCCAACTCTTAGGACACATTTACTTGAAAACTAGACACTCATAGAAGGAACAGACCAGCGGGCCAATTCGTTCTAAGTGAACGATAGATCGAAGCTAAATGCCTTTGTAAACAATCGAAAAATCATGCATTGCTTCTGATACCGTTGTGAGCACGTATGATAAATCCAGCCGATTGTATAAGAAGCCAACCCCAACAGATGTGTAATCTTTCACATAAAATCACCTGAAGATCGTTGCCTTTCTTGTTAAGTAACTCGTTGTTTCCCTTTCTTTATTATTTTCCTACTCTCCAATTTAACCAAGAATGTCTCCAAGCCCTCCGTCCACATTCCCTTCTTGACTGTCCCTCAGCACAGTGCGGCGTAAGCCTGTGTAGCAACCCTGTGCAAGTCATCTGGCTCCTCCAGACCTCTGCAGGCCCTCACAGCCGAGCTGTGCAGGTAGGTGCATGAGAGAATGTGTAGATGGCCACAAACGGGTTAGCCTTTGGCAAGCTGTGATGACGAGTACAGCCAAAAAAATCTTGGTATGTTTATGCTTCCCAGTCCTTGTACAGACCTTATCTATACTGCCTCAAGGAAGTTTAAAATCAAAGCACCACGGCATCCATCACACATGTCTCAAACTTTCATGTGCCCCAGCTGAAGTAATCTCAACCAAGGCCAAGAACCCTACTTGTCTATCAGTGTGCTTTTCTGTCATCATATACTAAACAACAATGGGATGAGACTTCAGTAACAGTCCTTATTTGAATGAAGCTTCACATAGAATGCCATGAGCCATATGGTCAGAAATTAAAATCATGCTCAACCTCTTATAATACAGAGTTGGTTACTGGCAATAATCTGCAAAGCCTTTGTTGTCATTATTCTCTCCTCCCCAGGAACTGAAAACTAAATTTAATTTTGGGCTTAGAAAGATGTAAATATTAAAAACAATTACCAGAAAAAGCTCAGAATAATAGAATATAGTACAGAGTCAATATATTATTACTTGTTGTTTTGTATTAGCAATAACTTTGTATCCTCACAAGAGTTGATTAAATATTTTTGTGAATGTCCATGTAAACAGTTACCACATTTGGTTACTGATGAAATTCTAGCGGACTGCAAGTAGTAGAAGCAGAAATCCTGAGGAAACATATCTATGTACGAAGTGAGTATTGCTATACTTAGTACATTATAAAAAGAAAGAAGAGATTTACCGCCAAGGCCTGGAGCTCTCTCGTTTCTTCCTCCGCTGCTGAAGCATGATACGACAGAACCTGTAGGGTAAGACAAGGAGGAGTCCAGGTTACGCCGGAGGGGATGAGCGTATGCGGACTAGAATTTCAAGCCTGGAACTCTGCTAAACCTTTCTGGGGAGAGAAGGAGGCACCTCAGGGTGTCTGCTCTTTTCATGGCTTTCAACAGCGTGAACTAAGTAAAAATCCCAGATTGAGACTCCATGTCTTGCTTTACAGAAATGCAAAGTGAGACTCTGGACTTTCAAAGAGATCTCTGAGGACTTTGATCCTGGCATTGTTAGCACAGTAAACATGCCAAGTATTCACTGTAAACCCCCCAGCTCCCACCTGGCTACAATTTATTTTGAAAAAAAAATTTTTTTTTTTTTTTAATACTAACTTGATTTTCGTGTACACAGTTAGGGGGAAACACTATTGTATAAACTGACATTTTAAAATTGATCTCTAAAAGCGGTTCAGAAATGGCTTTCAGATGAGGCCTGTGAGCACGGAAGAATTCCTACAGAAAGACCTCAGGGCTGGGCTACCACGCCACTGACGCAGTACCCCTTCACACACCTCCAAGTCAAGAGCTCAGAGAGCAGCGCTGCTCCCCACCGCCACCCTTACAGTTTAGGGCACCTAGGCCCTGGGACTTTCTCGACTCAGCTGCAGTGTGACACCCTGTTAATAGCTGTGACAAGGAATTCCAGGCCCCAGCCTTCAGCTCCCAACCTGTCCCCTTAGCATTGCCCTTGGGAGGGTAGAAGTCAAGCTTCCTGCCTTCTAACTTAACATAAGATCATAACTTCTGTTTTCAAAAATGTTCGACTGTAAGTAATAGGATAATATTTGAGGTATTCTTTTTCAGCAAAAGAAGTGGCTGTAGTTTAAATATCAGATTTTAAAAAATTAATATTATAAAGTTCTATTTTGATAGACAATATTCCCAACCTCTCTTGTAAGATTTACCGAATCAGAATGCTCAGAATAGGGTTCCACAAGTCTGTAGCTAGGGAAAGAAATCATTCCTGCTTTCTCTTTCTTTTCCTTTTCTCATTGTAATCCTCTAAGCTTGCCTAGAGCCCTTTTTTGTTTGCTGTTGCTTTCTTCTCCTCTTCCTACTCCTCCCCTCCTCTCCCCCTTCCTCTCTCCCTCCCCTCCCCCTCCCCTTACCCCTTTCCCTGCCCCCCCCTCCTCCTCAGAAGCACTTATTCCACTGAGCCATCTCCCTGGCCCCTGTTTTGTTTTTTCAAAAAAAAAATTTTTTTTTCCATTTCATGTATTTGGCACAGGGCCTCACTATGCAGCTTGGACTTGTACTGATCCTCCTGTTTTCAGCCTCCAAAGCGCTGGGATTACAGGCATGTGGCACCATGCCAGGACTTGGTCACCAGCTCAGCATGCCCTGGGGGTCGGGACAGTGTGGCCTGCAGGACCATGGATTGAACCCTGGTACCTGCACTTGCCAAAGTAGGTGCTCAGTCAGCTGAGCTATCTCACTGGCCCACTCAAAATTGTTTTTTATGTGTGTTCATGGACAGATGAGGAGACCCAGACTGTACAGGGAAGGGAGAGGCCACAGTGGCAGTAGCTTTTCAGCGTGACCAGATTACAAAAGTTCAGGATGACTTTCTCCAAATAAGGAAGAGGACAAGGGACAAGCAGTAGGAATCTTGGCTTGTCATGTACATTTGACAAGCTCCTAAAATACCGCATCTTTATTTCCTTAGCTCCTTAAATAAGGTTAAAGATCTCCCTTATGGAAATCATGTTGAAGCTCAAATGCTGGAAACAACCCACACCATGAGCTGCTAGGACAGGAAGTAAAAGCTGAGTGTCTGGCTGCAGAAGGGGTGGGGGAAGCCTGCAACGCTAGCCCACCTCTAAGGTGACCATCTGCTTGGCCATGGCCCTCTCCACCGCTTCGTACATCTGTGTGTTCTGGATCCCCAAGCCACAAAAGATGACAAAAGCTTCGAGAAACTGTTCATCATTGCGGTTGAAAGGCTTAACCTTGCCAGAGTTCTCCTCCATCTTATTAACAAGTTGGCAAACCCCTGTAGCAAGACAAGAAATGTAGCAAACGTTATTGTGAATTTTCACAGCTTTTGTTGGCTTTAAAACACACAAAGATTGTCTTGTACTTTTCTTTTAAAATGCCTGCCATCTAAATAAGCAAGTGGACTTCTCTACAAGCATAAACTGAAAAAGTAAACTGACCTAATTTACATGAGAATGTGTTTAACAAGTCCTGGATGTACATCCTCTATGTTCAAAAAATCCTAGAGTAATATTTTCTTCCAGGCTTTTTACATCAGTTGAGTCCCCAAAGACAATTTGTCCTTTGGAAACTAATTGAATTTTTGTACACTTGCCAGGAGAACAATTTTGATGCACATAAGAATTTTGGGTCACAAAGATTCCTTTTCCTTACTGAGAAACAAGAAATTAAAACAACAGCAACAAAAAAACACAATTACATACAAAACAGAACACAGCAAACAGGCAATTGTCTTGAATTTCAGGTATGCACTTGGGCATTCACATAAATCACATTTGTGGACAACTTTTAATACTGCAAATAAATGCAGATAAAAATGATTATTCATATACAAAAGCAAATAAAATCTTTAAAGAATGTCATAACCTTTCAAGTCCTGGCCTCCTCTAGAAAATCAAGCATGCAGATGGATCAGAATGGAAGATTATGTCAATGTTATAATAAGTCCTTCTTTCGAGCTGATTGTTTCCTGAGATCCTGAGCTTAGTGGTCTCTCCATGTGGAAAGACTCTGTAAAATGTTCTTTTAGAGCATTTAACATTCTGTCTCTGAACATGTGGAACTTGTACCACAGGTCCCTCGCCGGAGGTAGACGTGAACATCCTTACTTTGAAAGTGAGGAAACGGGGTTTTCAAAAAGCCTGTGTAATTTGCCCAAAGCCACTAGCACAGGTTTCAAGTTCCACCAGGCCCAGCCCGGAGTGGGTGCAGTGCGGACTGCTGCCCACAGTGCTCTGGCTGCGTCTCGCTGGACCGCAGCGTGGCCTCTGCCTTCCTACAGGCCTGTGCCGTGGCCCACTGCCCTGCTGCCTGCCTCTCCCTTAAGCCCCACCTGCCTTCCCAGGAAGCTGCGAGGGGCCTCTGCTTTCTCTGTTCTGTGCCCTTAACCACAACCACGTGGTACGCCATGGTAGAGAGGCATCTCCTTCAGGGCTATAACTCTTGTGGGCTTAGAAATACCCTTATGTGGGGCTTTTTTTCAGTTCCACTTCCTCAGCTAGCAAACACCTAGCAGGTTGCAGAAACTCAGAAAAAAAAAAAAAAAAAAAAATTAAAACAAAAGAATTGAATTAATGAAAAAAATGCAGTGCTGCAGCTCTGACCCAAATTACTTTCCCATGAAGATTGTAGCCTATTATTCCCCATTTTTCCTGGAGCACAAAAGAATTTCATAGTCTGAGGATGGAAGGTTACAAATTGATTCCTTTTATCACCAAGGCTGTGCACTTTAATGCTATAAATGATCTGGACTTTCCCTTTTTGGTTCCATTTTACTTGTTTACTTTCAGACCTCTGCAGACTGTTTTATCTGGGCTGGTGGTGCAGGGACGATTTCTCTAACACTATCTTATTATCAAAGAAACTTTCAAACAAGACAATGAATTTGGACATGGAAGTAAAAGCAGCACATAAAACTGCAGTCAGCATTCATTATCTGAAAACGCGCATCCCACGGTAGAAGCACAGGAGCCCTCTAACCTTTGTGAATCCCGCATGGTAAACGGGGAGCACGATCCACAGGACAGAGTCCGGCCGGGCCCCAGGTCGTATTTTCTTGAGAGTCACCCGCTTCCTGCCCTTACCCTCACATCAGAAAGGAATTACCTTTCAATTTTTATTAAAATTATCTTCCACACCATGGCCCTTCTTTTATAAGTAAGATTTTTCTTTTATTCGTAAGAATTGCAGCAAGTCCAACAAAGTGGGGCTGGGCTGTAGGTATCAAGCTGTCTGCTGGGTTTAGGGCCGCCCCAAGTACATACCTGTCACAGTGGTTCAAATTTGCCTCAGCTCAAATTCATTGAGTGAATAAATTAATAAATACTAAATTTTATCTCTGGAACTGCTCTCAAATCATTTGAATGGGTAGTAAGTGTACAAATACCAAAGCTTGCTGTAACTACAGCTCAGAGCATAGCGGCTGAAATGAGTCTTGTGTCCCACTGTGTCACTAGACCTACAGAAGCACTCACTCACAACTGAGCTCAGGTCAGGCAAAGGGGTGCTGGGGACACATAGACAAATAATCTGATCATCCTTTGCAACTGGAATGAACAGCTGTGTTTATGTAGCATGTGTGATAATCCCACTGAGCTTTCTACAGCCTCCAGAAAATCTAATTATATCCAGCAAAAATGCCCACGTTAAGAAAACCACGCAGGTTTATAACAAACAACTAAGGTGCTTCATTTGAGAAAGTCAAAAGCTTGAGTCCATTTATAGATAGGTTTTTACATCTACTTCACTAAAATGATAACGAAAATTGAAACTGGTAATGTGAAATGTCACCCCTACTATTAAGACACAAAAATCTGAATCATTTGCATATAAAAACAAAGTTGTTAATAACATGACCCAAAAATAGAAAAAAATATTTCAGCAATAAGCAATTAATTACCACAATCATATATTAAAACAATATTCAAAACATACACTTTTTCACATTTTATTTTTATTTTTTGTAGTCCTGGGGATCTCACATTTTAAGATTTGGCAATTATTTATAGCCCATAGTCTTCATAACTGATTGAAATAATTTATCTCTTTGTTGGGATACATACAGTGGAAGCAATAATATATAGTCTATAATATACAATAACAATTGCCTATCTAGATTTGGGTCCACAGTTATACGTTCTGTTCTCTTCTGTCACCTCGCCATGTCTTCTAGCATGTACACCACTCATTTTAATTGTTACTTTCATAACATGATATAAATTTCTGATAAAGCAATTCTATGTCCATCAAATGGCTCCTGTTACATCCTCTGGGTGTAAATGTTGTACATGTTTATGAAAGTCAATCAGCCCACCCCATTTATAAGTATATTCATTAAAATGGGCATTAGTCTGGGGAGAGGTGATGCCTTAGAAAATAGATTTTCATCATTCCAGAAATGCTATTGGACTTGTCAAAGATTTTTAAGTTGCTTGGTATAATCATAAGCTTTTTCAGGTAGATGGCATATATTTCTTGTTAGAATCTTTTTGGCACTACTCAAATTCATTGTTATTTTCTAACAAATTTTCTTGACATAGACATTTGAAGTTATTTATTTTTGATAATTTGAAAACCAGGACCTCTAAAAAGTACTGTCTTATTAAATAGGTATTTCTACTAGCTCTCTTGTAGTTCTCTATTTGACAAGTGTATTATTTGCAAGTTATTTTATTTGCCTCCTCCTTTTCTCTGTCCCTCTTTATTTCATCTTTTTTCATTGCTTTAGTTAGACTTTCCTATGAGCAATAGTTCTTTAAAAGCAACTTTTATATGGCTTTCTCAGTTGCTTCTGTAAGAAATTTAAAATTCCAAGTAATATTAGTATCATCAATTTTTATAAAATGTCCCTGTTTCTTCAAAACATATTACCTACTTGGTACACTGTATTATCTAAATTCTTTTATAATTTCTTCTTCATCTATAGTTATATTCCCTCTCCTATTCCAGTTTCTGATTCTTCCTTACCCTAGTCATCTTTGTTAGTTTAGTATTGCTGCATTTGATCATTATATTTTAACTATCTTTTCCCATTTCGAAAATTTATTTTTCAGTTTAATTCTCATGCTTTCCTTCTTCCTATTTATTTTGGAGAGGGAGCATAATGGAAAGAGACAGGATTCTTTTGGGAATTTCTTCAGTTGACAGCCTGGTTAAAATAATTTCATTATTTCTTGATTAATTATAATGAAATATTTAGAAACATACATTCTCCCTCTGAGTGCAGCTTTGACCATGTGCCTCAAGTATTTAAGTTATAGCTCTGCAACTATTAGCTTTGTAAAATTTTACTCTTGACTTTTGATTCCTTCTTTATCATTTAAGAGAAAGCTTTTCAGATTGCAAGGGAGTTTCTTCCAATGAATCCTTTTCTACGTATATTTCCAATTTTAATGCATTGTAATGCATGAAAGTGGCTGTCAATTTTATTTTTCACAGATGATTGACTTTGTGTTGTATGTATGTCATCTGTAGTTTTAATTTCTGATAGATATTTTAAAATAATTTATATTATTAAAATTATGAAATAAAAAGTCACCCTACATACGGGAAATAAATTCAATGAATTTTCTACGTTAATCAATGGCAGTAATTCTTTTTCCCAGGTGTAGTGTAATACCCTGAGAAGTATACTAAATGATTCTCTATAACTATAGCCACAATTCTGTCCATTTCTCCTCATAATAGTTCTGGATTTTATATGTCAATGTTAGTTTATTAGAATTTACGACAATTACATTTTCCTCTGTGAGTTTTAACTTTAATCAAGGTAAAGTGACCCTTTATATTCTGTTTGTACTTGAAATTCTTATTTATTTATTTTTTGATACGGGGTCTTACTACGCAGCTCAGACTTGTAGTAATCCTCCTGTGTCAGCCTCCCCAGAGCTGGGATTACACGTGTGTGCCATGGGGCCGGCCCAGCATGCCCAGGGTTCTTGGGCCCATATCCCATCCCGTATTGGTCCCAGGGATCAAACTCAGGTCCTTGCACTTGCCAGGCAAGTGCTTAGACTGCTCAGCTATCTCCCCAGCCCTGTACTTGAAATTCTAATTTGCTTGATGTCATCACTGTGATTCCTATGTTTTGCCTATGTTATGTCAGATATATGTTCTTTTTTTCTTTTGTCTTTTTGAGACAGGGTTTCACTATGCAGCCCAAGCTGCCTTGGATTTACTTTGTTGCCCAGGCTAACCTTGAACTCACAGCCCTTATTCTTCCTTAGCCTCCCTAGTGCTCGAATCACAGGCATGGCCAGATATGCTTTTAAAAGCATGTGCTTCTAGAAGCTTCGCCAAATATGCTTTTAAGAAATGGCATATTTTTCAAACATGTCTCAATGTTTCTGGTCCAATGTAGACATGCTTCTCTGTTTTTATTGCTGCTATGAAGTTTTCCATTTCCTGAATAAATTCAAGGAACTGTAAACTTTAATTTTACCATTTAGATTTCACTTTTATTACTTTAAGCTATCACTTCTTAGTTTTGTTTTTTCCAATTATTACTGCTCCCTATAATTTTATTTTGTGGCACTTACTACAACCAAGTATAATTTATAATTCTTTAACTAGGAAAAAGATGTGGATACCTTTATCAGAAATAGAAGCAATGTGTACCATGGGAAGTGATGAATGATTTAATTATACTTCCACTAGGAAAATCTTAGCAAATATTTTATAAGCTAATAAACAGAGATGTTGCCATTAAAAATACTTTATATAAAGAACAGAATGCTATAAATGTTAAATTTAAACTTATATGACAGAATATTTATTTATGCCTTGGCGTTATATTGTGACACGTGGATGAGTAGACTGTCTTTCCAAATACTTATGGAAAGGTCCACACTGGAGTAATTCACTAAGCAGAACCTAAACGATTTAGAGCAAGGTAAGGTGACATGAAGTGACAGGCAATTCGAAGGTTGAGGTCTACAGGACACACCCTGCAGGCATGTGCGTCCCCCACCTTTTAGGGACAGGAGTGAACTGAAATAAGGTGCCCTGGGAGTGTCAGAACCATGCAGGTCCTTGGGAAGTGGAAAGAGCCTAGCAGGACAAATTAGAATTCCGGACAGGAATCCATGTCTCAGGTGTGCAGTGCCACATATTCCATCACAGAATATACTCCAACTAATTTAGGCGGTCACAATGCTGGCAGGCAGTCTGATCTTGGGGGCCCATCGTTATATGAGTGGTCCACTGTGGACTGAAATATCAGTCTGTGGTGCGTGACTGTATAGGAGACTCACAAAATTCACTGTAGAACTCTAAAATACAGTCTGTCTATAGTGTAGGTGAGATAGAATTAGCGTTATTACCAGTTTAGAACACATACTCAGTAACAAAATATCTGTTATGCTTCTTTGTCAAGCAATGTATTACACTGTGCGATTATTATTATTATTATATTTATTTTACTGATAAGGGGTAGAAATATAATACTTATGAGGCGATGTTGTAAGGGTGGTGAGATAGTTCAGCAGTCTAAAACACCTGCTTACGAAAGATTAGGCAAGTGCAGGAACCGCAGTGCAATCCTGGCATCACATGCTGCGCCAGTCCTGCCCCCAGGGCAGGCTGAGTTGGCCACAGAGTTCCAGGCATAGTGGTCCACCCCTACAACCCCGGTGCTGGGGAGGCGGAAAACAGGAGGATCATTATGAGTCTGAGCTGCATAGTAAGACCCTGCAACAACCAAACACATTAAAAAAAAAAAAAAAAGAAAAGAAAAAAAAAAAAGAGATGTTCTAAACATATTTTAGGAGTCCTTTAATGGGGACTTCTGAGAATGTAGTTAATTTCTTCAAAATGCATCCTGAAATTGGTATGGAAAATAGGCATTAAAGTTTCTGGTAAACACAACATAGGAAGAAGGCATTGTTACCCTAGTACATAGGGGAAATCATTGGTCAAAACAAATGAAGATTGAATGAGAAAAGTTTTTCCTTGATAGTATTGGAAGCAAAGTGGAAACACTGTATGAGCCAGAGTACTGACAAAACTTATGTTAGTGGGAAACAATACCTCAGGGAATAAATCTGATGGTACAACAGGCTCCTTAATGGTGCAATGTCTATAATTTCATCAAAATGTCATAATAAAAAAAAAGGAAAAGGAAGGAAGAAGATTACAAAAACCACACGGGCTCGTCCACCTTTCTGCATATAATTCTATGGGGATTGTCTATTAGAATTAGCTAAGAGTGGAATATGGCCTGTGATATGTTAAGACAAATTATCCACAATCATGATATTTTCTACACTGTATCTGTGGGTATGTAAGTATAACCCAGAATTCAAATTCTTTACTTTTGTCACACACAGAAAATAGCAAAGAATACTGGAAAACTTCCCTCTGACATTGATTAACTTGAACACATCTCCTGGCCCCTTGAACACATTCTGGAAGCCAGTTTTTCCTTTCTTTTCATTTGCAGGGAATTTGTCCTCTCCACAAACACTTGGCTCTGTTATCAAGTAATGACACACGAACACATGCGAAGGAAATCTGATTGTTCCAATTGTTATTTTTAAATTTTTTTGTTCATGTGAAGCAGTGAGAGGCCCAGGGAATATGAATTTTGAGCAGATCTGAAGGATTATTAATTTCAGAGAAGGATTCAGGGTTCATAGCATTTATGCACCTAATTAAAGAGTAAGGGAAATGTCATGCAGTGAGTGCTATGTCCAGCCCAGCACTTTGTGCACTTCCTTGAATTTGCCCACACTCGGCACGCAGATACAGTGATGAAAGAGTCTATGTACAACTTTCAGCAGTGCCCTGTTATTCTAAGGAGACAGTGACAAGGACAGTTGAGGAGGGACTTGGTGGAGAGAGCTGCCATTCTATTTTCCTTCTTATGACAACTGACTAGTAAATACACATCTCCTCTGCAGGTCAAGTCACATTTTTATTTTGAGGATTGAAGTCAGCTTGAATAAATCTTTACACTTATTTGAAAAACATTTTTCTAAAAAAACATAGCATAATGTATTTTCTCCAGGGCCCCCCTAGAAAATAAGATTTGATAACAGACGTTAAGACTTTCCTTTGCTATACTGGAAGACATCATTTCTTTTATTGCTTAAGTCAGACAGCCAATTGATGATAATCTTTAGATTCATTAGCCTTTACTTTTTCTTAGTCTCTACAAGAAATGTAGCTAACCACACATCCCAGAAGAGCTGGCCCGCAAGCATCTAAAGGGGTTACTGTATCCAAATCACTGGACATCCAGGCTACCAAATAAGACTGGTGCACTGAGGACAGGCCCACCTCTCCGGGGTTTGACAGAAGCTAAGTTGGCAGTACTGACTCATAAACCAGAATAGTATTAATGTATAAAACCTGTTATCCCAGGAACAAGAGCATGTGTACCTGCAGGTCAAGGCATTAAGTTCAGATCACTAATTTCCTATAGGAAACAACTGTCTAAGCGCCAATACACTCGAGAGGATATAAATAACGTATTCGCTTCCCAAGGGCTACCTTCCACTGGAAAGAAAAATAAGCTGAACAAGGGAAATCAAGCCGGTGAGCCTGAAAGGACAACAAGGGAGGAAGGGGGACTCAAGGTGTGTTTAACAGCATTAAGCTGATGGATCCATCTCAAAATAAGAGAGTACATCAGCGCAGGGACCAGTGTGGAGATGTCACTGGCTACAACCTGCGGCACCTGTCTGTACTTGAGTAATGGCTTGCTGGAGGGTCAGAGTATACACTGCGCGTTGATAAAACTCACTATGTTCACCTCCACACTGGGGAAAAGACTTCCTCACCTCCAGACAGAGCCTGGGAGCCCTTTCACTATCTGTAGTTTTAAAAGATTTTATTTAACAGTAGCACTTTTCCTTTTCTCTGATACTCTACTTTAGTAAAAACAGTCAACTCTTCTCATCTGAAAACTATTCAGACCTTTAAAGGTAATTTTACATATCAAAGTGTTGCTCCATCAGGCTTTTTTTTTTTTTTTTTTCTTTTNGGACTGAACTCAGGACCTTGAGCTTGCCAGGCAAGCACTTATTCCACTGGGCTATCTCCCTGGCCCATTAGGCTTTTAGTTTTAAAATTTAATCTTCAAGAAAAATTTGTTTTTGAGGCAGGGTCTTGCTGCATAGTTCAGGCCAGGCTTGGATTCACTATATATTCCAAACTGGCTTTGAATTTGATGTGATCCGCCTGTCTCAGCCTCTCCAGTGCTGGGACTACAGGTATACGCCACTGTGCCTAATCAAAATTTTATCTTTAGAAGGCACTTATTTTTCCTATGTTATACAGTTTCTTGGGAGGTATAAACAGGTCAGATTCATTTTCACAAAGTCAGTCATAGATGATTGACAGAAAATCATGTATTTCCTGCGTTACAAATATACTGTTAATGGGAAACACTTCATTTTTTGAGTCTGTATTATTTTTCCATTCCCAAAGTAAATGTTTTCCTCTAATTTCCATATAAGAATGTAGGATCCCAGTCTTGCTTTAACATCCAGCAGAAAAGTATAATCACGAGGTATAGAAAGTAATGTCATATTAATATGCTGAGCTATATAAGGCTGAGCTGTAAAAGGCTTCAGACATTTATCAGATCTGCTGACAACCCACTACTGCTATGGACTATTGGACTATATTGGGCTATTTTGCTGAATTCAAGTACCTACAATAGTTGAACTGGCATCAAGTATGAAAAGGTCTTTCAAGAGTTCTCCAAATAGTTTCTCTAACAATAGAACACCCATCTCTGACAAAACAAAACAAAAAAGGGGGACATAAATGAAGGACCATTCTGTAGTGAAAAAAATATATATACATATATCCAAAATAGTTAGGATAAATGTACAGCTACCTTCTATTAGTTCAATGAGAAGAAAGATCTGTACTAATATTGTCTGGACAAGATATCATGTCTGCATCTTGTCCTCTGAATACTACGAAGAGAACAATATGCAATGTATTAATTATTGTAACTATCCTACTAACCTCTTTTGAAACTGTTGTGTTGGTATTTTTTTCCCTCACTAAAATGAATAAAAAAATAAAAATTAAAAAAAAGAATGTAGGATCCTAAAGACAGGGTTTCTGGTTTGCTCACTGATTTATCCCAGGTGCCTAAAGTAGTATACTCAATAAATATTTACTGAATGAAAAAATGAATATGACCTACAATCTAACATATATATATATATAAATATATATATATATATGTTATTATATATTATCAACTTGATGTCTCACTTTAACTTCTTAATTTCAATTTACCACTTTTACAAAATTCTTGAGAAACTGAATTAAAGCAATCACATAAATACATAGTACACAAACAAAAGATATGCCATCTAGCCTTTATCAACACAAAGTTGCATCAAAATTCTTCCATTGTTCTATTTTAAATTTTCCCAAACATTTTATTCTTTAAATTTACATTTGAAAGAAAGAAGTACCTGGAGACATATTATTTTTAAAATTAGTGCAGAGTATAGGTTAATGGAAAGGCTTTACCTATGACTTTATTCTTCTTTCCATTTTTTATAGGTGTACAAAGCAAACTTCTAATGCACTGCTGATTTACATTTCCTGTGTTTTCATTCTAAACAGAAACAGAAATGAAACACAACAAAATGAGAGAGATTAACTTGTCTCAATGCACATTCAAAAGGAATACATTTATCTCTTATAGCTCAATACAAAATAGAAGCACAGAAAATGCCCAAATCATAAATCAGTTTACCTAAACACAATATAAAGCAATAGTCTACTTTATTGAAAATAATATTCCAGATTTCTTTTCTTTCTTTCTTTTTTTTCTTCTTTTTGTATTTAGGACAGGGTGTACAGGGTGTATAGGGTCTCACTGCATAGATCGGACTCATAGTGATCCTCTTGTTTACAGCCTCCCAAGTGCTGGGATTACAGGTATGCGCCACCATGCCCAGTCTCAATCTCCATCTCAGTGCGCCCTGGGGACAGGCCTGGCATGGCAGGTCCAGAGATCGAACTCTGGGCCCCTGCATCTGCCTAAGCAGGCACTTTAATCCCCCTAGATTTCTTTTTTTATTTCAAACTTCCCAAGTGGTTTATAATAATATTAAGTAAAATTTGTAGTAATATTTAGTCAATACATTTATTCAATATCTACTTTACTAGTGAAGTAGATGATTCCACTGAAAAAGAGTGGCAGAACCCAGAAACATCGAGCCACCCAGCAGCCATGTGCAACAAGCACGTCCTTCTTTGGGGGCACCACTGGGTCTACTGCCCCTACTGGCAAGCTCTGCAAAGGTTGCCATGATACGCAAGCAGCAAAGTCAAGACAGCTGCTTCAAAGAGCAATGCTTTTCTGCAATGAGATGAAAGAAAATACTAGCATTCATTGTTTTCAGAGTCTGAGGATGAGATCTTCCTTGCTTCACTGTGAAGCAAAACAGATATCCATTTCCCCACAGAGACCCTCACTCGGTAGATGTGTAATTTAGATCAAATGAAACCTAATTTTCGTGAATAAAATAAAAACTCCAATAATACTATTTAAAGACTGCCAAAGTCATTATGTAGGTAAACTGTCTCATAACTGGTATATAATAATTGATCAATACACATTTCAAAACTGGAAGAAAATAGAGAAAAACACTCAAATGTAGCTTGCAATAGTGTGTTATGAGCTACTGTAGTCTCCTTTGTTAGACCAGGAAGCACAGACAGCCTACTCAACAATTCTAGAGCGAGTCCTTCAGCTGCAGAGCAGCTTTAAGCAAGGTCTGGTGGGAAAACGGCTTTCCAGCTCCAAGGCTAAAACTGAGTTACTTACTGTCCAGGGAAACCTTTGGTCCTTGCTGACATCTGGAATATTAAGTGGTTCCATGGTGTTCTTGACATACTGGGCATACATGTAATTGATTTTGTTCGCATCACGTTCCCTGTGGAAACAGCGGCTATGAGTTCCTTCTGCGCAGGGAGAACACGTGAGCAAGCAGAGCCACATAAAGGGGGAAGAGGAAGTAGCACCAGTTTTAACTTGTGCAGCAGAAATTGTGTCTTAGTTGGAAAATACCGCCCCTGGCCCCAACCCCGGTTCTGGGGATTGAACCCAGGGGCCTGGCACTGAGCTGCATCACAATTTTCAACAAGAAAAACAGAACAAAGTGAAAACACAGGAAGCTTTTATTTTGAGACAGGGTCTCCGTAAGTCATTTAGTTTCCCGGGCAAAGCAACTGTCTCTCCTCCTGCCCAGCTTCCCAGATAGTTGGGATTACTGGCGTGCACCGCTGTGACGCTTTAAATACACTTGAGGATGTACAACTTCAGTAGTGCTGTAGTTTAAATGTTTTGAAATGACAAAATTTCATTGTTTCAACTATCTAAAACCAAAATGTTGTTAGCAATCATAATATAGGTGAAGCATCTATAACCTAAAAATGCACAATCTGAAGATACAAAAAGAGCCAAAATCCAAAACTTTTTTTTTTGGCAGAACCGGGGATTGAACTCAGGCCCTTGCAATTGAACTTAGGCCCTTGCGCTTGCCAGGGAAGCACTTATTCCATTGAGCCATCTCCCCGGCC
>NDGM011141382.1:0-10060 GCA_002564305.1 Octomys mimax | reverse complement strand
TGCAAAAATCTCATGGATTTGGAGATGGGGCTTTTGGAAGTTGATTGCTTCATGGTGGTGCTGTACACGCGAGGAGATCGACACATTTATCAGCTCCCTCCTGAGGGCGCTGGGAGGAGCCCGACGCTGGAGGCAGGGTCGAGCCTCTGAGTGCGCCTGCTCTGCCTGGGGTTGCTCCTTCGCGCTCTGCTTCCCAGCGGCCACCAGCAAGCAGTTCTCCTTGGCTAGCCGCTCTCGCCACACTTTTTCTGCCGTGGAGCCAGCTGACTCCATGCTGAACCCGCTGGATCCACAGCCAAAACAAACCGCTCTGCCTCCAACTTGCAGAGGCCGAGTATTTTGTCCCAGTGACAGGAAAGTGACTAATACCATCCCTTAGGATCTGCTACATCTAATATCACACCATCTGAAAATGGAGATAGCTTTCTGAATACCTAAATCCTAATTGCATAATGTTTCTCTTTATGTCTCATGACATTTTAATCTTTAAATCTGTATTATCTGATATGAACACAGTCTATGTTCATTTCAGCTCCTAGGGTTGCTGTTTGTACAATATATCTTTTTCCCATTCCTTTATATTCAATTTATTGTATCTTTGAATCTAAAATGTGTCTGTTTTGGAGTGTAGTTAAATCTTATATTGGCATGACAATATATACTTTTTTTATTGGACATTTTAACCCATTCAAGTTTAATTTTATTATTGATGAATTTAGAATTACACCTGTCACTTTATCTTTTTTTAATATCTCATATATTTCTTGTTCCTCTGTTTTTCCTCACTTTGTATTTTTATAAAGTAAATATTTTCTTTTCTCTTTTTCTGTGTTTAGGACAGGGTCTACGGGTTATACAGGATCTCACTACGTAGATCAGACTCGTAGTGATCCTCCTGTTTTAAGCCGCCGAAGTGCACCACCACACTCAGTTTCAATCGCTGTCTCAGTGCGCCGCGCGGGCGGGGCCTGCACAGCATGCCAGGGATCGAACCCTGGGCTCTGCGCTCTGCCTAAGTAGGCACTTTAGTGTGCTGAGCTATCAGGCTGACCCTTAGTAAATATTTTCTAGTATAACATACTAATTTCTTTAAATGATTTTTAAATTATTATTTTTGTGTTATTTTCTTAGTTATTATTTAGGCCATATGGTATACATACTAATTTGTTAAAATCTACTTTGAATTTATTTTTGAAATTTAATTAAAAAAAAAAAAGAAAGAAAGAAACAGTGTTTGGGGCTGGGGAGATAGCTCAGTAGAATAAGTTAGGGCCTGAGTTCAATCCCTGGTTCCACCAAAAAAAGAAAAGAAATCTAATTTTATGGAATAAGAGTAAAACAAAATTTCATAACAGGATAGCAGGAGAACAACAATAGTTAATACATTGCATCTTTAAAGTAGTTGCTCAGGGTAGAAAAATATACTGTGGATTTTTGTGAGCTTTAGCCCAGTGAGGTATAGAAATGTCATCCTAGGTAGCCCAGTCTCCCCTATTTTTGTTTTATTATTTTACACAAACTATACCTATAGTTGTTACAAATACAATACATTATTATTATATGATATAATTTTACATCTTTTGTTGATGAGAAAGAATGATAAGTGTGTATCTATAGAATTTTTTATACTAATCCCCCCTTATTTACCATTTCTGTTTCCCCCAATTTCTTCCCATGAATTTTCATTACAATCATTATTTTCTTACTTCAGTATGCTTTTGTGTACCATCTCTTTGGTGCAGTTACTGTTAAATATATTTTATGTTATTGGCACTGTGGTATAATTGCACTCATATTGTTTTATTTAAATGAGTTTTACCTTATTTAAAATAAGAAAGAAGAAATTTACTTGTACAGTATTCCTGTTTTGGTAGATTTCATTTACTGTTCATTATAGTTTGCTTTCAGTTTAAAGAACTCCCTTTCCTATTTTGTATAAGATGCATTTGCTGTCAGTTGTGCAATTAATATTGTTTTTAAAGGGTTGGCCAAATAGCTGAGCAGATTAAAGCTCCTGCAAGCAGGCACAGGGGCCAGGGATTCGATCCCCATGCCTGCCATGCCAGCCCCACACCTGGGGCACACTGAGATGGCAATTGAGACCGGGCTTGGTGGCACGCACCTGTAATCCCGGCTCTTGGTAGGCCATAAACAGGAGAATCACTATGAGTCCAATCTAGTAGTGAGACCCTGAACACCCTGTAGACCCTCCCCTAAAAAATACCAAAAAGATGTTGTTTTTATTTGGGAGGGTTGTTATTTTACATCAATTTCTGAACAAAAACTTGTTGGATATAAGATTGCTACTTGATTTTTGTTTTTAGCATCGTGAGCTAACGCGGGCCCTCACTGTTTCCTGGTGAGGGCTCAGCTGCTGCTCTGGCTGGCGCGCCCCTGTACGTGGAGGGCCATTTCTCTCTTGCTGCTGTCACGCTGCCTCTTTCTTTGGTGCCAGCATTTTACTACGTGTGAGTGTCGACCTCTTCGTGCTTGTTGTCCTTGAGTCCACTGATCTTCTTTGATGTGTAGATTGTCTTCATGACACTTGGTAAATTTTCAGGTTTTATTTTCTCTAATATTTTTTGCTCTGTCTTTCCTGTTAGTACTACCATTGCATGTATGCCGGCATCCTTTGAGGGTTTCACATTACACTGAGACTGTTCACTATTTTTTTTTCTCTCTGTCTCTCAAATTCTATGATTTCTATTTATTCATGTTAAAATTCAGTGATTTTTCTTCTTCTCACATCTCAAACTACCACTGACCTCCTCTGAAAAATTTTTATCATTTAGAGATTGTTTTTCAGTTGCAGAATCTCAATGTTTTTTGTCTTCTGTAATTTCTTTATTGGTACTATTTAGTTGCTTAAACATTGTCATCAGTCATACTTTTAGCTCTTTAACATGAATTACTTTAATTTTAAAATGTATTTGTAACCACAGCTTGGGCGATTCCTAAGTCTATTATTTGTACTGTTTCAAATGCAACTTTTATTGCCTACTTCTTCAGATCTCTGACTCACACTTGTTGGTTTCTTAGAATGTTTTATTGGAAACTGGATGCTTGAAATAATATTGCAGAAACTCTGGACACCGATCCTCCCCTCTGAGGCTTGTTGCTGTTGTCTCCTTGTTTATTTCTTTAGTGACTTGGGTGGACTATGCCAATGAAATGTGTTTCTGCTGCGGGAGCTGTACTGTCATTTCTGGGAGGACATGGCCTTGCCCAAGTGACTGTCTACCCAGGTGCCAGGATGGTTGTGTTTTCCCAAAGCTCTGTTTGATCACCTCTTCCCTCATCTCCCCCTCAGCTTTGGAATGGTCGGCCTGTGCTGATAGTAGTAGTGTATCAGTTGTTAGCCCCTATGAATCCCAAACTCACTGCTCTCTGGTTTTCAAAAATCCCTGGAACATATATTAGGCCACAGTCTGCTCTACTTAAAGTGAGGTCTTTTGAAAGAGGCAGCATGTTGCCAGTTGTCCAGCCTGCTCCAACCCCAGGAAGCTCTTCTTGGTCGTTTCTTACGCTGGTTCTTTCTGCTAAGCTGCTAGCTGGTCTATGGCGCTGTTGAGCTCTCTTTGTGCAATGTACTGCTAAAAGAAGTGACCGGAACCTTCTAATCACTTACTCTCAAGGTTTTCATTCTTTACAAAAATACTCATAGGCACGATTTTTCATATATATTACAAGTAAAGTTAGTCTCCTTAAGCAAACCACAGAGCTCCCAGAATTCAGTATTTTTGAAGTAATTTTTTGATGTAAAATATACATACTGTAAAGTACTTAGATTTCATATATACCTTTTTCTTGTTTTGAAAAACAGATACATATAGGGGGGCAACCTGCTTGGGTCCCCCTCCTGTCCCTTGCTCAGACAGGAGCTTTCTTTCCCTTAATAAATATATTCTGCTCATAAAAACAAAAAGAAAAAAAAAAACAGATACACCTATGTAACTTAAATCTCTAACAAGTCAGAACATCACCAGAAATTCCCCACACCCTCTCTTGAGTCAATTTCAACTTTCATAAGGAAAATTTAGGATTTTTTCCCAGCATAAGATTTTTCCTATTCTCTTAAGAATTTCAAAGAAACAGATATCTATGGTATATATAAATAATCTTTTGTGCTCAGCATACCATGTTTTGGGATCTGTTCATGTGTTTCCTAAAAGCAGTACCTAGCAAACTATTAATTGTATTTCATTATAAGAACAGATAGCAATTTGTTGTACATTCTCTTATTGTTTCCAATTTGGGAGTACAGTATTGTGAATAAAACTTCTACAGACATCCTTGTACAAGTGTTTTTGTGAACTATGTTTTTATTTCCTTTTGAGTCAATATCAAGAAGCAGAATTAGTGGTTCGTGGATCATAGCGAAGGTGTTTGTTTAGTGTGTACGAGACTTTAAGACTATTTCCTAAATTGATTGTACTTCTTTGTACACCATGTGTAAGAGTGCTGGTTCCTCTATGTCTTTACCAACTTTTGATGTGGCAGGTTTTTTTGGTAATTTTTGGTCTTTTTGAGACCAGGTTTCACTATAAAGTTTAGGCTGGATTTGAACTCCGTTTGCATCCCAGACTAGCCTCAAATGCACAACAATCCTCCTGCTTCAGCCTCTTGAGTTCTGGGATTACGGGCATGTGCCACCACACCCGGCTAATGTTGTCAGTCATTTTTTTGTTTTTTAAAATTAAATTTGTTGGTATAATTTACATATACATAATGATCACATACATCATGGGAAACTTGCACAGTTTGTAGCAGCTAAATCTTGGAAACAACCCAAATGTCCATCAACTGATGCATGGATTTTAAAAAAAATGTATTTTTCTGTACAATGGAGCACTACTCAGCTCTCAAGAAGGATAAACATGAACTCTCTATTTTTCTGATTTTCCTCTCTTTCTGGGTCTCCCTCTGTACCACTTTATTAGAGCTGGAGCTGTAAAGTAGCTCAGTTTCTCGATAAGCAAGACTCTGGACTGGGATGTATTCCTCTCTGCTTACTCTTCCCGGTGTGACACCTCCACCCTAGAAACAAGGTAAGGCAGGATGTTCAGGCTCTAGTATGCTTGACCTGCTGTGTCTCCAGTGGAGTCTCTTCCCTGTGACTGGGGCGCAGTGAGGGAAGTGGCCTTTTAGTTCTTTTGGCTGTAACTTCTTGGAATAGAGCTTCTGCAATGTGGAGGGGGACCGAGGAGATGGAGGGAATGAGACGCCAGTGGTCTGATCCAACTGGAAGAAAACCACTGCTCTAGACTGGTAGCGAGGGTGCAGGGAACCCTCTTTGGCCAGGCCTGCCTGGGGTAGTTCCCTGCACCAAGTTGGCGCAGGGAAGTGGATATGGATGGGTAACGGCTTAGATACCAAAGACTCTGAGTGGTTTTACTGAAATTCAGACATCTTGGGCAGACGTTTCTCCATTTGCTGTACACCCTGCGCCAGTTTCTAGAGGCCTTAAGCATTGTGTTTTTGCATTAGTGCTGTTGTATGCAGGCTGGCAAAAGTCACAGAGTCCAGCAAGGAATGGAGACTGGATGTCCTTGTTGAGCAAGGTCCAGAAGCGGCGCTGTCTCAGGTCGTCTTCTCAGGGGGGCACAGGGACCTTGGCCTCCCAACTCCTGGCAGACTTCTGCTAACCTCTCCTAGCCTTTCTGGATTACATTCATCCAGGCTGTCATTGGGGGTTGCATTCTTTGGCATCCCACGATTTGGATAATTTCCAGTATCCTAAGATCTTACACAAAAACTCAAATGACCTTGTAGAGGTTTATTTCCAAGCTGTATCCTTGCAAAGTTAGATGAATTATTTTTGTCACAGGCATACTACATTGTTAATTTTGGAAATGCTCTTTGTAAAGAAAACAACAGATTATTTTCTTTTTAATTTTCAATTATGTGCAAGGATACATCAATACAAGACAAAGAAAGGGGCTCGAAAGGAACCAGATGAGGGCATTGCCTTCTGGGATGACCAGGGGGAGAACCAGAGCCAGGTAGCAGAGTAGGCGCGTAGAGGATAGCAGTGAAATGTGGCTGGCTAAGGCAGAATTTCTGAAATGAAGTTCTGGGAAAGATACAGATATAGGAGATGTGCATCTCCTGTGGCAGCGAGGTCAGCAAATCAAGTTGGGTCTTTCAGTTTCATTGCTGTGTCCTGGCCCTCGACAACACTTGACATCCAGACGCTGGGCATAAATCGAGACAGAAACTGGGAAGCTTGAAACTTTCAGATGGAGGACTAAGTGTTCAGTTTTTGCAGAGGAGGTGATTATTACAGTAGAAATTCCCTCAAAGAATTTTTTTCTTTAAAGAAATACTCCCTGAACTCATATTCTGTTGCCAACAAATCACAATGTTTGCTTTTACTTATTATTTCAATTGTAGAATCAAAGATGAAAAAGGATGCCTGGAAAAGGCTGTGTTTATGAAAGCTCAAGACCTGTGTTAATTTCCTGGCAGATTAGAAAATAAAGTGGGAGGGAGGTTAAAGCAAGGACTTGCCTGCCAACTCAGTTGGAAGGAAGAAGATCAAGGGAATTGTTGGGACTAGGGAATGGCTATTTTAAGCAGATAGAAAGAAGAGTCCGTTCACCTTCATAGATCCTTCTTGGGTCGGCCTTGTGGCACTTGCTACAGCTAACTAGGTTGGTAGATTTATTCCTGTATCCCACTGGGGTAGACCTACATCTCTCACCTCTGTTCATCTCTAAGTAGAAGTTATAACAAACCATAAAATAGCATAGGTGAGAGAAAATACAGCCCAACCTTTCATAGAATTAAAAAAAAACTGCTAATAGGAAATAAAAGCCCCAAAGCAAATTTATTGCATCTGCTTGATTATATAAAATGAAAACATGTATATACTCCAGCAGTAAAACTAAAATCATGATGGTAGAGAAATGGCTAAAGAAATAGAACAGGGGTTTAATTTCTTTAACATATGAAGAACTTCCACAAATAGATAAAAATACTTAACAGCATAGTATATAAGTGGACAAATTATACAATATAAAATTGAAGATATATGAATAGCTAATAAGTATATTAAGTTAAAAGTTAAACTATTAATAATCAAGGAACAGTAAGTTAAATGAAATAGTATTTTACTTTACTGAATAAGCAAAGACATTTAAGAGCAGCACTCCTCTTTGGCAGAGTATATTAAATGGGCCATCTTACATGTTGGGAGAAAGAATAAAAATTGATAAAATATTTCTGAAAAGTGAGTTAGTGATATGTACCAGGATTCTTTAAGAAGGCACATAGTTTTTGAATTAGTAGTATTTTTTCCTAGAAATTTAGCTTAAGGGAGTAATCTCTAAATTTTTAACCTTAGTTGTTTTTACTAACATAGAAAATTACATACAGTAAAATTTTATTATGTTAGGGAAGGGTCTACAGGGTGTTCAGGATCTCACTACTAGATTGGACTCCTAGTGATCCTCCTGTTTACAGCCTCCCAAGAGCTGGGATTACAGGCGTGCGCCACCACATGCAGTCTCAGTCACCCTCTCAGCATGCCCTGGGGGCGGGGCTGGCACGGCAGGCCTGGGGATTGCCCCCCACCCCCCCGCCCTGGACCTGCTTGTAGACACTTTAATCCTCTGAGCTTTGTGGCCAGCCCTATACAATAAAATTTTAGATAATAATTCTTGTGATCTGTTTCTAATCAAATATATTAATATGTGTTGGAAATAGTCATCATTCCTTGATTATTGCATGTGTAACAGTCTGTTTTACTTTTTCTGACATTGGGATGTCTATAATTTATACATTTGCCATGTAATATTTTGTTATTCCTGACATTATTGTTAAATCAGTGGTACATCTTTAGACTGTGATGAGTCTTTTTATTTGAATGAGATACATTTTTAAAGGGAATGGATAGGATATGTATAGTCTGTATTAACATCGATACATAATTTTTTCATTCTGTATCTATCTATTCATATGAAGGCAAAATAAATCTAATGTGATCAATTCATCTCACACTTCTACCAGGCAAAGACAGGTGAATTTTCTAAAATTCAAATATATATATATATATATATATATATATATATTACATCTGGAAACTTGAAATAGGACTTAAACATTCTTTGAAGATGGAATAGACGTGCTGTGTGTTTTCTGTTCTTCCCGCTGAGAATTACTACAAAGTGTGGATATTATTGGTAATATAGGACTCTGAGTGGTGGAGACAGAAAGGCAGGACCTCGAAGTCTGTGGGCTTTGTGGGGTGCTCCCTGGCTTGCTTTCTGTCTTACGTCTCCGAGACTAGGCATTGGTGGGGCTCACGACCCAGAAACACCTGCGGCAACACTAGAGATGCACACACGTACGTAAGCCTCCAGCAAAGCCTGCTCTCTTCAGACAAAGGACAAGGAAAGAGGCACTTGGCAAGACTGAAAAGCTTTATATGGTATTATTCTAGTTTAGTAAAGCAAGACACAGCACAGGGCTCACCCTTCCACCCCCCTGGGCCAGCGAAAGCTGAGTGGGGAGGTGAGACTTCTGCCCCCCTACAGGCTGGAATGAATTTCCCCTATTCTGCCACCAGGGTGGCATCAGAAGGCCAACCAGGGAGCTGGGGCTTTCTTTCTTGTCAGGAGGTAGAGGTCCTGCCTCCTGTGATACCAGGAGGGACTCTTCAGGGAGGCTGATGTGTCTTTGAAGCTGCAGAAGAAAATGAGAAGACGGGGGGTGAGAAAGCACTCAAAGAAACAATGTCTAGAAGCTTCCTAAATTCAGCGGCAGACTATAAGATTAAAGAAGCTGAGCCAACCCCACAAGGGCAAACTCAGAAATTCTTCTGAACATGCATCATAGTGAACCTTTGGAAAAGGAAAGACAAAGAAAAATTCCTGAAAGCAGTAATAAAGAAGCCAACTCAAATGCGCAGATTTCTCGTCAGAAACCCATGGAAGCCAGAGCACATAGTATGGCGATTATCAACTATTAAAATAAAATTCTACATTCAGTAATGAATGGAAGAAAAGGAAATCAAGATGTTTTCAGATGAAGGAAACTTGAAAGAATTTGTCACTAGCAGATATATTCTGAAATAATAGCTAAAGAAATTTCCTTATACAAAAAAATGAAAAAAGGTTATAAGCACGTACTCAGGATAGCTGAGAAGATTGCACTACTAATTTCTACCAGTTTTGTGAAGCTAGCAGTTAATGTTTAAAGTTTTTAGTTTGACCAACTCTATTTGCTAATATCAGTAATCTAAGCAACTATATTGAGGACAGCAATGTGCAATGTAACACCCACGGTTGAATACCTTTCATCTTGTTCTTTTAAATGTGTATCATCATCTCTAATGTTTTATCTATTATTTTATACTCTATTTAAAATAAGTTAAAAATAAAAAGTAAAAAGGACAAGGAAAAATTAGGGTTCATTGAAAAGAAGAGTTAATGTTTAACTGTTTGGTCAATCTTGCATGCCTATACCTAGTAGTCTAAGCAACAAATTGGATGATAATAATACATAATATAACAACCATTGTTTATTTTCTATTGTTTTGAAATTCTGTGCCATTTGCATTTTTTATGTTGCTTTTTGTCTTTGTTCTTATTAATTGTTTTGGTTTTTATTTTGCTTTTTAAAATAAAAAATGAAAGAAGGAATCTTGGACTATCATAAAGAAAGAAACAACAAAATAAGCAAAAATACAAATAAATGCAATAAGTTATCCTTTTACTGTGTTCTTTAAACTATGTGTGATAGCTGGAGAAACAGTGTGACCTGGCTGTGAGTGGAAGTAGGAGACACTTGCCAAGTGTATCATACACAAGAGAGCATGATGGGACATAAGAAAGGCAAAGTTTCTGCGTTCCACTTGAACTGGTAAGACGACGACGCAAGTTGGTCATTGTGGTGTTCATATCTAGAGCCCGTGCTAAAAAGTCTGTATAGAGATACACCCATGAAGGCAGTAGTATGCTGAAATGGAGTTTTGAAAATGAGAAACAATTTTTATCTTTTATTTTTTTCCATAATTTTATTGAGAAACAAATAACAATGAGACAGTTTCAAATCAAAT
>NDGM011141319.1:0-12656 GCA_002564305.1 Octomys mimax | reverse complement strand
TATATATATATATATATATATATATATATATATATATATTTAGTACAGGATCTAAAGGGACTACAGGGTCTCGCTGCATAGATTGGACTAGTAGCGATTCTACTGTTTTCAGCTTCCCAAGCACTGGGATTATAGGCACAACGCTACCACGTCCAGCCTCAGTTACCATCACAGTGAGCCCCAGGAGGCTGTGGTGTGCTGGCACAGCATGCTGGGGATTGAACCCCGGCCTCTGTGCTCTGTCTAAGCAGGCACTTTAGTCTGCTGAGCTATCTGACCCACCCAAGATTCAGTGGATTTCTTGCCTAGTGCTGCGCCATCTGTCAAGCACTCAGGTTAGGGAAGTCAGAGCTTTAGCATTGTGGAACTGGCTACAAAAACCATCCTATCTATTGCTAATTAAATGGGCTTAATTTGACCAGAGGAAGGTCTCTGTTCCTCTTCATATAAAGTCACTAGTCCTGTTGTAGGGCCCCACTCTCTTGACCTCATATAATCCTAACCATTTCTCCAAACTATCTCCTCCAAATCCACTAATATGAATTTGGGAGTTATGTTTCCATCATATGAAACATGTTCAAACCATAGCACATATAAAAATAATTACAGTATATGTGTTTTTACTAACAAGTATTCTACTACTGAAACTAAGAAAGTTCACAATATGATACAGGTATATAAAAATAAATTTACCAGCAGAAATGGGATTATCCTACACAGAAAACTATAGGACATTGCTCAGAGAAGTTAAAGAAAGCTTTACAGAAATGGAAAGATGTATTTTCTTATTGGCGTGGCAGATCAACAGCTCTATAATAGTAGTGCTCCCACATCAGTCTATAGCTTAAACACAATTCCAACCAAAGTCCCAATATATTTCTTTTCTTTTTGATGGGAGAGACATTAGCAAGGTGATTCCAAAAGTTATGTGAAAAACAGGAAGAAACTAGAATGGTCTGCACTGTTGGAGAAGTTAGGTGACCTGACTTCAAAACTTACTCTGGCACTACAGAAGTTAAACGCTGTAGCACTGACATAAACCTTTTTGTAGATGTGTAGAATGAAATAGAAAGGTCAGAGATAAAAATACCAATTTATAGGCATTTGGTTTTCAACCAAAGTTCCTAAATAATTCAGTTAGGACAAGGTAGTTTCAGAGCAGATATTGAAATAATGGGATATCTGTATGCAAATAAAAGGTATGTGGGTGAGTGGGTGTTGCCTAGACTTATTGCAACACACACACACACACACACACACACGCACGCACGCACACACACATACACAACTGTGAACCCAGTGTAATTGATATAGGGGAATGAAACTCCCAACCTGAAAGATGCCTGGGATGAGTTTGTGGTCTTTAAAACTGAAAAAATGAGTTTTAGGAACAATGGAGGTTAAGAGCAAAATATATTTATTGGAGGAAAGAAAGCTTCTGTCAGAGAGAGGGACAAAAGAGACCCAAGTGGGTTGACAAGGAATCTGCCTTTTCTAGGGATTTTTATACAGTAAAACCATGAGGTGAGGTGGGTCTAGGGTAGAAAACATGGGAACTCACACATGAGGTGGGACAAAACTAGAGTCAACCAATAAGATTACAAACACAATTGCTCAGGTAAAATTGATTAGATCCAAGACTAAATGGAGAAATGAGTGATATAATAATTGGACATGAATACAGAACAGGGTATTTTCCTATAGGGGGTTGTGTTAGTGACTCTTCCTGACCTCCTCAAGGTGATAGAGATCTATTTAGAATGTCAGTCTGGGATGCCTATCTTTAGAGAGGTATGCATTTGTTTGATCTTTTGTCTTGAGGTCTGGCCCACAGCAGAAGTGTCTGTCTCTCCCACAGCTGCAAGGCATCTCATCTTCCATACTGGCTCCCTCTGAGGGCCTAACCTTGTCTGACTACTTGTAATATTTCTTTTTTTTTTTTTAAACATTTATTTATTTATTTTGTGTGTGTGTGTCCAGCTCAGCCCACCAGGGGGCGGGGCTGGCTGGCATGTGGTGCTGGGGGACTGAACAGCTGCCCAGAATATAATTATAGACCTAAATGCAAAAAGTTTAGTCATTAAGCTTCTCAGGAAACACCTAATATGGAATTAGGCAAAGATTCTTAGGTAGCACAAAAAAATTAAAACTGATAATTGTACTTGGCCAAACTTAAAACACTTTCACTCTGCAAAAAACATCATTAGAAAATGAAAGGACTAGCTCAATGCTGGGGGGCAATATTTAAAAATCATATAGACATTAGTATGACAATGATTATTTAATCAATACAATGAACACTTTTTATGTTCCAGTAGCAATGTCTTAGCATGTGCAACATGGCACTTAAAAGAACATAAATTTCGAGGTAAAATACATCTGGATTCGAACTGCAGCTTAGCCACGGCTTACCTGAAAGGCTTTTGGCAAATCATTAACCTGTCTTGCTTCAGGTCTCTCATTTTTAAAATAGGAAACACCAATATCCTAGCATGTTTTAAAGATTAAATGAGGTAGTTTGTAAACCCTAGCAGAGACCCCAAAACCTGGAAAATGTTTCTAGGCAGTGTTGTTTTATATTTTCCTAAAACTTATTATAGTAGAAAATAGCTATTTAAATACTTACTCAATAAGAAATTATTTGATAAATTGGATTTGTGTTTTTGGTTTTTTTTTTCTTTACTTTTTAATTTTTAAGAGAATACAGAATAGTAATACAAAAAATTAGAAACGATATACAATTTCACTAAACAGAAGAAGGTGAGTTTGACAGTGTTATGCTTTGTGTCTAGTTGTCCCTCCCAAGCCTCATGTAATCATTGGGGTGGGCTTTTAGAGTTTGTGATTAATTCATAATCCAACTCTGGGATTATGGGGGTGAGTGCTAGACCCACCCTGGGGCAGATAGCCTATCTACAATATAAGGAAGGGAGGGAGGCTTGCCAGCTGCTGCAGCTGCTGCTGCTCCACCATTTTGTCTCTTGCTCTTTGCTATTTTCTGTTGCCATGAGCTGCTGCCATCTGTTCTGCCTTGGAGCCAACTGGTTATGGACTGAAACCTCAACAAATTGTAAGCTAAGTTATCCTTTCCATCTTTAATTCTGGTTGTTGGGTATTTTGTCCCAGCAACACAAGAAAAGAACTGAGACAGACAGTGTTGTATTGCATAGTACTGTCTTCAAATCAGTTGATCAGATTACCAGACACATGGATGCAAAGTTGGAAAAAGAAAAAGAGAAAAAACATTTATAAGAAATTAATACAAGGGAAAAAGAAGAAAACAAAAAAAGACAAGAAAACAAACCAAAAAATGTAAACATTGACTGCTCTTTTCTATAGACTAACAGAAATCTTTTAATTATAAAAGACACATGGTTTTCACAGAGATTTTAGATCTGATGGTTTTTTCTTTTTTCTTTTTTTAGTACAGGGATTTAACCAAGGGCCATAACACTGAGCTTCATCCCCAGCCTTTTATAATTTTTATTTAGAGATAGCACCTCTCTGAGTCGTAAGTTGCACAGGCTGGGTTCAAACTTGCAATCATCCCACCTCAATTTCCCAGAATGCTGGGATTATAGGCATAAGCTACCACAACCAGCCTAAATAAATATTTTTAAAAAGAGAATAAAAAGTAGTAAAAAATATTAGAAACGATACAGAATTTCACTAAATGAAATGATAGGAATTCAACAATGGTTGTTATACTGCATATTATTTTCTTCAAAGTAGTTATTCAGACTATGAGATATAAGCATGCAAAATTGTTCCAAAAAAAGGAAAAAATTAACCATTAACTGTTTAATTAAGGAAAAGGATCACGTGTCCACTGCTGTTGGCTGTGTAAACTGGTATAACCACTATGGAAATCAGTAAGGGGACTCCTCCAAAAACTAAGATTAGACCCAGCTATTACCCTCCTGGACATTTCTCCAGAAGAACTGGAAACATTATGCCACAGTGATAAATGAGTATTTTTAAAGAGTACAATCAACTGTAATCTCAAAACCTAATGATCACTTTTGCTATGCTGGTATATTTCCTCTCAGAATTGCCTGACTATACATTTATTGGGTTTCGATCTTGTTGTACTGTCTTGTTTTATTTCTAAATTTGGGTTGTTAAATAGAGAGTCTAAAAGCAAATGTGCTTTTCTTTCAACAAAACAATTTGTAAGAACTTTGGCAGCAATAGCATTTGTAGGCAGATGCAAACTTTTCAAGTTAGCAAGTAGGCTTGGAGATAAAGACTGAATAGTGTTGGGCAGAGCCTAAGATTTTCCATCCATCTGTCTAGTTCTCTCCTTCCCTACCTATCCTCTCTGTCCTTTCTATCCATCTCCTTACCCATTCATCCAACCACTAATCCCTTTTTCTATCAATCTATCCATCCATCCATAAGCTGTATCTATGTTTATGTATCTTAAAATACAAATATTAAAATAAACTAATGAATAAAGTTACATGTTGCTTAGAGAAAAACCTGGTTCATTCTTTAATGATAAGACCTGGCTTTGTCACTTAATGATGAACTAAATCTGTCACTCCAAACTTTGAAGGATTCACTAAGATAAAAACCATTTTGTGGGTTAAGGAAGTAACTCTGGGGTAGACCACCTGCCTAGCATAGATAAGGTCCCGAGTTCAATCCTCAGTACCACAAAAAGAAAAAAGGTGAAAGTGTTAAAAATGTTATACAGCAAAACTGAATGTAAAAGAACAATTTTTAACTTCCAAATATTCCTTAGCATGAGGTTTAACAGGATCTAGGTGAAATAGCAATAGACATAATTCAAAGATAAGCATTAGTAAATTTGGGGATATATTTATTTAAAATTGAGTAATGAAAGAATTCATTTATGTATTTTATAAGTCCTTATAAAGTGAACTATCATATTAACAGATGAACAGATTAAAAGCCACAATGACTGGCCAGAAATACCCCATATAAAACTTCTAAGACAATTATACTAAATCAAGATACACTTTTAGAACATTGTCCATGCTGGATTACAATACTTTTTTCTCTTTTTTTCTGTCTGTCTTCTGTGTTGTACTTTATATATTGAGTTTCTCATATAAGAGAAAGCACGCAGCTTTTAAACTTGTATGTCTGACTTACCTCACTTACTATTATGGTCTCAAAGTGCACCCACATTCCTACAAATGACTCAAACTCATCCTTCCTTATGGCACAGTAGTACTGAATTATGTATCAATACAACATTTTTGTCTTCCCATAAATAAATAATATTGCTCAATAGATAGCGGTGCTATTTAAAAAGGCCTACCCCTTGCATCAAGTAGGTACAACTGGGATAGAATTTTACCTTTATCATTTTCTAATTGTCTATCAAATTTGTGACATACAGTATTTATAAAAGTTAGTTTTACTAAAAAACAAAAATCTGTGTAACAGTTTTGTTTTTGTTTTGAGACAAGTTCTCACTACGCTGCCCAGGTTGATCGCCAAATCTGCCCGCCCCACCTCCCACATGCTGGCTTCTATAGGCCCCTGGAACACTTTAATAGAGTGTTATACTTATTTGAAGTTTAAATTTTTTTTTCTGTATTTTTTAGGGAAGGGTCAAAAGGTTGCTCAGGGTCTCACTACTAGATTGGACTCGTAGTGATTCTCCTGTTTGCAGCCTCCCAAGAGCTGGGATTATAGGCGCGTGACACCACGCCCAGTCTCAATTGCCATCTCAGTACGCCCTGGGGGTGGGGCCAGCTGGGCAGGCCTAGGGATTAATCCCCCCTAATCCCCTGAGCTATTTGGCCGGCCCTTTAAAGTTTAAATTCTTATTTAAGATTTATACATAACTTTTAATATTGAGAAGTATAACCATGTGATCACTGAAAAATATACTACATTGAGATAAAATTACATAGTAGAAGATGCAGAAAACTAGACTTTTCATTGAAATAGAATTCAAGGAGACAGTCTCAATGTAAAATGAAGAATTTGGTCTTATATCTTTTTAAGTTAATGAGACTATGTACAAATCATTAGTATTGACATACTTTTGCATATTTGTACAATATCAATTTAACAATTCTATTGTAACATTCATAATTTTCCCAAACCATACCCCTCATAACTTATTTAAATTGATATTTATTGAAAATTCAACCTAATAGCTAAATAATGCAAACCATCCATTTACCCATCAACATATCAATGGATAAAGAAAATATGTTATATGTACACAATGCAGTATTGCTCAGCTCAAAGAAGGATAAATTTGAGTCATTTGTAGGAGCATACTATAGTTTGTGGGGGTTTTTGGTGTTACCAGGGATCGAACTCAGGACCTTATACTTGCCAAGCAAGCACTTATAGGACTGAGCTGTCTCCCCGGCCCCATACTATAATTTCATCTTGGGACCATGATGTAGGTGAGCAAAACGCTGAAGGTTAAATATCACATGGCTTCTCTGAGATGAGAGAACAAAATATGAACAATTCCAAGAGCAAATGGAAAGAGGCATATTAAGAAGCAGGGAGGTAGACACTGTCGAAACGGGCAGAAGATCTGAGGAGGGAAGCGGAGGGGTGTGCCGGAGGGTGGGAGGAGCACAAACAATCAGGTTGTAATCGCTGTGTGTTGCCAACATATACTAATGGAAATTTTAAAGACATAAATAACAATATGGAGCAGATAGACAGCTTCTCAAATTGCTGCTAGGTGAAGCTGAGCCAAGTGTGTGAAACCACTGCTCCACACTCCCCTCTGGAGTGTGGGTTTCTATGCTCCACCGCCTGACCCTGGGGGCTTCTCCCAGCCCAGCCCCTCCAGTCTCTTTCACTCCTCTTTTCCCACAAATCCCAAATCTAGCCTTGGCCCTCAATATCCAGCACATGTGTGACTGGAGTGGGGGTGGGATGATGGTGACACAGCACTGTGAGGCTGGCGTGTTACAGCACATGCACCTGGCCCTGCTGCAGGGGAGGCACTTAGCGAGTGTCCTCTTCCACCTGTGATGCTCCCAGTGGGACACACATCATCCCCCAGAACGTTTGAGAAGAGGAACCCAGAAGCCCTCCTTGTCTTAAACCATGCTACTCTCCGTCCCTGGAAGGACTTTCCTATTTACTGATCAAAGAGGTCCTCTCAGTCACTGAAGCAGAAAACTCATCCACCTGTCCTAACATGCACAAGTTGCCGTCCAGCAACCCATCAGCCTCCCTTCCTGGTCTGTGATTTCTCTCATTTGCCCTTGTGTTCCCCAGCTTCTAGGCACACCTGCAGGTGCTAGTATTTGTTAAATAACAAGCCTGGTGGCCTCTCATTTTCTTATGATTAATTTTTAATATATTTCTAACCTAGCTGCAGCTCCCTATGTCTCTCGACACAGCCCTACTTGTTCTCCCAGCCTTGCCTGGGCTCTGCTTGCCCTTCTCTTCACCAGTAACTTTGCCTAGTACAGTGCCTCTCCTCTTGCTACTGTTCTCCACAAAGCTGGGAGCTTGGAACTGCCCTAGAGCAGTCAAGGTGTGTTGACAAAGCCACATGTTTCACAAAGAAGGGCTTCTGAGCTCCTCTTTTCAAAGGTTCTGGGAGATGGTGTCTGTCCCACTGGGAGCATCGCAGGTGGAAGAGGACACTCGCTAAGTGCCTCCCCTGCAGCAGGGCCAGGTGCCTGGGCTGTATTACGCCGGCCTCACAGTGCTGAGTCACAGTCACTCCCACCCCCACTCCAATCACCCATGAGCCGGTGACTGGGCGCAGGAATAGCTGAACTGTGCTCCTGCACTGTCCCGTCCCCTAGGCTCACTCTTACCGCTCTGTTCAGCTGTAGTCATGAGGATGAGTGACCTAGATTGGCCTCACTCACAAATCTGGTAGCTGGGAGACTATTGGCTAGAGAGTGCCCGTGTCCCTCCTTGGGGCCTTTCCAGGCAGCCTAGCTCAGGCTCAGGACTGCAGTATTCAGGTAGAAGCCGATGCTTCAGAGCCCTCTGAGGGCTTTTCTGATACCACACACTGTCACTTCCTGCATATTCTACTGTCAAAGCCAGTAACATGGCCAGATGCAAGAGGCTGGGATGTTCACGACACCCCCTTTATGAGAGGAAGTGCAAAAGCCTTGTACATGTTTCTGATGGACCTCAGGAGAGGCATGAGTATTCTATTTTGAAGATGGGAGAATAGAGGGTCACTGATTGGCAGTTCTGCCAAATGTTCCCAGCTCACAAGAAATGGGACCAGGATTTGAGCCCAGATCTCTCTGATGACCACGTTTTGCTCTATACTGCACCTCAGCAACTCACAAGGCTCCTCTTTCCTCCCCTTCCTTCTCTTTCCTTCTCTTGTCCTGCTTCTCCTTGTCCATGTCTGGAGTTTAAGAGAAGGATGCAGCAGAAAGGGGTAAAGGCGCACTGTGATTCACAAGCAGAAGGGTTGCTGCCAGCTCTGCTTACCACCTAGCATCCTGGAGAAAAGGGCTGCCAGGAGGGTACATTTAGGGGATTGTGACCACGCCTTCCTCATTTCCTTTTGCTTTACCCAATACCAGGCTCAGGTCCCAACCCCCCAGCTCGCAGTTGCATAAACCCACCCTCAGCCAGGCACGCGCACGCGCTGAGCCTCCAAGCGCTCATCTGTAAAATGAGACTAATCATCCCTACATCTCCAAGGGAGGTCTGAGTGAGAGAATAATGTATGCAAAGGCTCTTTGGGAACCGTAGCGCAGACTCCAGCAAGGCGATGAATTATTTATGTCTCTTCTGAGGGTCAAAAAGGAATAGCACTCACGCTGACTCGGGCTCTGCGGGCCACAGGTGCTTTCCAGGCTCGTGAAGTGTGGGAGCTGCGCACCGCTCTCCGCAGCCGCTGAACTTCCAGCAGCACGGATAGGATTCTAATTTGTTTCAAGAGTTCTGTCTCCTTTCAAAAGATTCCTCTGTAGAATGTACGCACGGCCCGAGGTGGGCGGCCAGAAATGGATCTCCGTGGCAGGTGTTCATATTCAGTCCCATTTGCTTCTTTCTCTACATCATCAGGAGTGTCTGTTTCTATTATGATCTGCAGATGCCAGGTGAGAAGAGATTTGCGATATGCGAGATTTGTGCTGACAACTGCACAGTGAGACACACCGGCCTTGCTCCCTCCTCACTCCTAAATGAATGACAGCCTGGACAAACCCCCTTCAACAGAGCTGGGCCATGTGTTAGCAGCCAAGGAATTATCTGCAGACAGAAGGATTTCTCCACCTATGTCTCGACCAGAGAAACATCTGTTAGCTTCTCAAGGCAGTGAAACCTCTTATTAGAAACCACAGAAAAGTCATTTCCTTCCTTCTTGCTGTGAAAGGATCCAAGATCCTCCTCCCTGCAGACCCTACAGTGACAATCCTATCAAAAGGGAGCCAAGCCCACTGGAGCTGGGCAGAGATGGGCTCCCATCAAAGCTGAGCCCAACCGGGGCGTCCACAATTTCAAACCCCATTGCGTGCTTTATACAGGGCTCTTTTGATCATAATAACTCTTCACCAGGCAAAGGGAGAGTGGTAAGACCCACCTGGTCTTCAGGAACAGCGGGCCTCTTGGTGACTTCTCTTTATCTCCCTAATGATTTTCCAATTTTAGCCAGCAGTGCAAGGGAGCTACAGCAGCCCCGAGTCTTTGAGGGGCTTTCTCTAAGTAAAACTCAAAAGAAAAGTATGTATTTGTCAGTACAAAAGCACAGATTGGTCTCCTGCAGCTCAATCTTTTTTTTTTTTTTTTTTTTGCATTAGTCCTTCTAAGCCATGGATTAAAACATGCATTTAAGCATTGAAATATGTACTGGAGTTGAAGTTTCAGGGAATGAAAACCACCATCCCTGAGGTCACTGGAATGGACAATCCATAAGGTCACATTCCAAGAGGTACCCCCACTTGCTTTATTATTGCTCACCCAATATTCCTGCTACCCCAAACTAACTGTAGCTTCCCAGCTCTGGTGTCTCACCTAGTGTGTGATGATGTTAAGTATGACATTAGAAAATGTGCCACTAATTAAAAAAAATTTTTTTTTAATATGGAGAAATGTGCTGTGCTCTTTCAGGCCACCAGATTATCTTGTTTTACTCCTGAGAATGAATGCCTGTTCTTCCACCTATTCTACCAAAATCTGCAAATCCCACTAGGCATTTGATGAGTGTTTACAATACAGGTTGGGTACATGTAGAAGCATAGCAACAGCCCCTATGGAGAGCAGTCACCTTCTGTTTGTTTGGGGTCACCAAAGCCTACCAGTTTTTTGGTAAATGTCTTATAACTATTGGTTGGATGCATACTTCCTATATTAAAGACAACGTTGGAGGACTCCTCTGATATTCAGGCAAGCTACAAATGGCTTTTAGATTCCTAGAGGCAGGAAAGGCAAAAAGTATCAAAGATGCTGTAGCTACTCATATAGTTTTTAAATTTTTTTTTAGTTTTAAAAAGAAAACAAAAAATAGTAAAAAAAAAAAAAGAAAGAAAGAAAGAAAGAAAGAAAAGAAAAAGAAAAACAACACATTATTGTCTTCAAATAGACAATTGTTGGTCAGATTACCAGATATCTGAAAAGATTAAGATTGGTCAAAAATTATAAATAATTAAAAAGAAGAAAAAGGAGCAGGTAGAAAAGAACACATATAAAGACCAACACCTTTCAAAGGGGTGGTAGAAATGAAGTGAGCTCACTACAAAACACTCACCTCCCTGAAAAGTGTAGCAAGCTCATGCTCATTTCTGACCCCTCCAAATACTCAGTCTGTCAAAGACTGGTCTTTTCAATGACTTATTGTGTTCAGTTTGGCAGTATCTTGTTGAGGACTTTGCATCTACGTTCATTAAATAGATCAGTCTGTAACTGTCCTTTTTAGTTGAATCCTTGTCTGGTTTTGGAATCAGATTAATGCAAGCTTCCAGAAATTAGTTTGGAAGTACTCCTTTCATTTCAATACTATTACAGTTGAAAGAGTTTGGGCATCGTATTGTCCCCAAAGGTCACGTAGAACTCAGTGGCAAATACATCGGGTCTTGATTTTTCTTAGTTGGTAGGTTTTCTATTACTCTGTCAATTTTATAGTCTGCCATTGGACTGTTCAGAGATTTTGTGTTTTCTTGGTTCAATTTTGGTAATTACTATGTGTCTAGTCATCTGTCCATTTCTTGAAGATTATCCAATTCTTTGAAGTATATTTTTTCAAAGTAGTTACTAATAATCTTCTGGATTCCTTTGGTCCATCATCATTTCACCTTTTTAATTTTTAACTGCACTGATATGGGTCTCATCTTTCCTTCTTTTAGTAAGTTGGACTAAGAGGTTGTCTATTTTCTTCATTGTTTCAAAGAACTACCTCTTTTATTCATTGATTCTTTGTAGTTTTTTAGCCTTAATTTTTTTTTAATGTACTCTCTGATCCTTATGATTTCCTTCCCTGTGCTAGGTTTAGGTTTGGAGTGTTCCTGTCTTTCTTGTAGTAGCTTTCTAGTGTGAAAATTTTCACGGTGACTTGGGCTTGCTCCGTTTTTCTCAATGAAAAAGCTTTCCCTTTAGTGTTCTTTTCATTGTGTCCTATAGGTTCTGGTGTATTGTACTGGCATTCTTGTTTGGTTTTAGGAATCACTTAATTTCCTCCTTAATCTCTATGATCAACTGAGTGTTCAGGAGTGTGTTATTTAATGTCCTGATGCTTATAAAAATTCTTTGGGGTTATTTTTTTACAATTCATTTCTAGCTTCAGTGTTCTCTGGTCTGATAGCATACGTGGATGATTGTGATTATTTTGTATTTATTTAAGCAGACATTATGGACTACTAGGTCTATGTTGGAGAAAGCTTTGTGTGTTTTTAAGATGAATGTATATTCTGTGGTAGTAAGGTGCTATAGATATCTATTAAGTGTATTTGTTCAAATATGTGCTTCAGCTCTGATATTTCTTTGTTAATTTTTTTTTTTTTGTTTACTTGATCTCTTTGTAAAAAGAAGTATTGAGATCACCTTCTGTGATTGTGTTGCTGCTTATTTAAACTTTTCTGTCCAGTAGTGTTTGTTTTTTGAAATTAGGCACACTGGTATTCAGTGCATATACATTTATAACTACTATCTCTCCCTGTTGAGTTGTTACATTAACTAATATACAGTGATTTTCTCTGATTCTTCTGATAATGCTTAACTTGAAGTTCGTGAAAATGCCCAGTCGCATTGTTTGCATTTGCTGTGAGCCACCTTCTTGCCAGGGTCTTGATGTGAATTTAATTTTAGGGATATTATGTACATGAATGCGGTCCCCAGGTCCTTAAGAAGATAAGCAGTAATGAGTCCATCGCCGGGTCCAGACATCTGAAACTTCCTATTTTTATAAACTTTCTACTGAACTTCTCCATGATGGAGCTTCTTACTTTGCCTTTTTAGAAATCTTCTGACAAGTGCCCACTTCTCTTATCTCAACAGGCTACAACTTCTTGCCACACACTTACAGAACTTTGACCAGCTACAGCACTTATGTATAGAAAAAAAGCATTCTTTACCTTTGGCAAAAGATGTGGGCTTCCAAATCAATTCCATAGGCCAAGGCATACATAGAAACTTCTAGAAATTTCAGCTGAGCAGTCTGTGCATGCAAATTTATCATTATCAAACAAGGGAAAGGAATATATTCCTAATTTAACCTAAATTTC
>NDGM011141317.1:0-10159 GCA_002564305.1 Octomys mimax | reverse complement strand
TTTTCTTTTTTTTTTTGTTTTGGTGGAATCGGGAATTAAACTCAGGCTCTTGCACTTGCCAGGGAAGCGCTTATTCTATTGAGCCATCTTACCAGCCCGTGGTGAGATAGTTCAGTGGTCTAAAGCACCTGCTTAGGCAAACTTAGGCAAACAAAGGGAATGTGATTCAATCTTCCTGCACCACATACAGTGCCAGCCCTGCCCCAGGGTGGGCTGGGCGGGCCAAAAGAAAAAAAAAAGGATGATACTGGTGCAAAAACAGAATAGAGGATGAAAAATAACTTCAGGCGATTCAATTATTTGATTTTTGGCAAAAGGGCAAAAATACCTTCTAGAGGAAAAATAGCAAATGATGATGTGGAAAGTGACTATTCACATGCAGAAGATTGAACCTAAGTTCATATCTAGCACCATTTCTTTACTGAATTAAAAAAATGAATCAAAGATCTACATATGAAAACAGAAGGACTGAATTGTCTGGAAGATAAAATAGGCAAAACTGATGACACATGAGCAAGCAAGGCCTTTTGGGGCAGATCACAAGAAATTGCACAAGAAATGACATCAGAAATCAGGAAATGGCGTCACATCAGATTAAAAGCTTCTGTACACCAAAGAAAAAAGGCAACATATAGAATAGGCAACACACCAAAAGGAAAAAAAGAATTGTCAGCTGTAGCCTGGATAGAGGACTAGCATCTACCATATGGGAGGAACTAGCCTCTGCAAGGGGAGATCCAATAAAATAATGAGAAATTGAAATTAATACGCATTTCCCAGAAAAAAAATATGAACTCCCAGGAAATACATGAAAAAACATTCAATGTCCCTGGCAAGTAAAGAAATGCAACTTGAAATACTGAGATTGCACATTATTTCAGAAAGAGTGAGTATAATCAAGAAGTCAAATAATAAGTGCTCGTGAGGCTCTGGGGAGATAGAGCCTTTCTACATTGTTGATGGATATGTATACTATTAGCACAACCACTGTGGAAATCAGTAGAGAAATTAAAAAAAAATGTAAATTTTATTAAACACAGCATTTCCCTTCTAGGTATCTTCCATAATATTTTAAAAAACATCATATTATAGTGATAAAGCAATCACATGTTTATAGAAGTATAACTCATAATAGCTAAATCTTAGAAGTGGCCTGTGTATCCTTCAAGTAATAAATAAATGAAGACAATGTGATTTATGTATACAATGAAAACCACTGCATCATAGAAACATAAATATGAGTCATTTGTGGGAAGATGAATGTATATTGAGAGCGGAATATTAAGTGAAATAAATCAGATACACAAGCATAAATATTGCATGCCTTTTCTTATGTGTAAAACACAAAACAAGGGGGCTGGCCAGATAACTCAAGGATTAAAGGTCCTTCAAGCAGGAGCTGGGGTTCTATGCCCAGGCCTGCCAGCCGGCCCCGCCCCCAGAGCGTGCTGAGCCCGCAATTGAGACTGGGAGCGGCGGTGTGCACCTGTAATCCCAGCTCTTGGGAGACTGTAAATAGGCAGATCTCTGAGTCTGATCTAGTAGTGAGACCCTGAGCACCCTATAGAGCCTTCCCTAAAATACAAAAATAGATAAATAAATAAATTAATTAAAAAAATAGAACCCAAAGCAAACATCAACTAATGAATATAACAAAAGACAAATAATGGGAAATAGAGATCTAGACCTTTGGAAAGGGAAAGGCACCAAAAGATAGAAAGAGAGGATAGGGAGCAGGGAGAAGTAGATTGAAAACGAATCCATAGGTGTGATGTACACGTAGAAACTTATCCAATAAATTTAATCATTATGTATCGCAAACTTATAGTAATAAAATATAGCTTTCTTCTTTTAGTTAAATGAAGTATATTGTTAGATTTTCTAATTATGTGCTAATGTTGAGTCTTTCATTAAATTCAACCTAATAATTTAACTACCTTTTAATTCATTGAAAGATTCATATTATAAATTGTTAATATCTTTAGTGTTGTTTTCCATTCTTTATTAATCATTATCTTTTCCATATATTACTCTCAAATGATTAACATGTAAAGCAAATTTTGCATTTTAAGATATGTGAGATGTTTTGCTGTTTTCTCTAATACTTTGTAAAAACTATTGTTGAATATATTGTAGAAACTGTCAAATGATTGATGTGATAATTTGTAGATCAACTGAATATTTAACTTAGTTTCTTTAATGATTACAGAAAGTACATAGTGTGAAACTTCATGAATCAGTTTCAGTTCTGATTATAAAAAATTGTGTTATAAAATATCCTAGTGAATTAATTTCAGTTGCTTTCATTTATTTTTACAATTTTCTTTCTTCTATGTCATTGGTTTTTTTGACATAAAGTATGTGAACAAGTCCTTTAATAGAATACATCACACAGAACAGACAAACATCTTCCCAAAATCAGACTGCACGCAAATATATTCTTGACCAATTTGAATTATAGTAGCTCTATTACAAGTTTCATAAGTTTATATTTATTCATGGACTAATCAGCTTTTTTTAGGCAGCAGAGATCTATCATCGGAAAAATTTGGAAGGCACAGAATCCAAGCTCTGTACTTTCTGGCTTTGTTCTCTTTCACCATGGGTCCGAGCTGCATAGTGAGACCCTGCAACAACCAAATACATTAACAATGAAAAAGAAAAATAGAGGACTTGTTGATACAGTGGTGCACTAGGGAGGCTGAAAGAGAACCAAGTCATTGTTTTTTAAAAGAATAATATGCCATTTATATTTAAGCTGAGCTACCACTATAACTAGGTAACCAGTTTCGCCTAAACTTCTCTCCCATAATTCTCTTATTTTTATTTATTTATTTTTAAAATTTTGATTGGTACAGAGTCTCACTACACAGCTCAGACTTGTAGTGATCTTCCTTTCTCAGCCTCCACAGTGCTAGAATTACAGTCGTGTGCCACCAGGCCTGGTTTTCGGGCTGGCATGGCATGCCTAGGGTTCCAGGGTCAGCATGGCATGCAGTGCGGGGGATTGAACCTGGGTCCTTGTACTTGCAAAGCAGGTGCATAGACCATCAAGCTATTTCTGTAGCCCTCTTTTTTTTTTATCAACCCTTACAGTCTAATATCAACTTTACTGTGTATGGGACTGAAAGTAGTAATTTTTCTTTATTCAATAAAAGATTCATACTGAGACTCCCTATAACATAATATAGATTAACACAAAATTTTACAAATTTACAGAAGGCTTAAGAAAAGAAGACCCAAGAAATATGGTTAAGTGTCATGCAAAAGTATAATTGGAGGAGAGAGGGTACCATCTATTGGTTATTAGCAAGGCCTGTGTAGATTGTTGCTAATGTGACCTTCTTTCTCTCCATATATCAGGGATGGTCCTTTGGAATAAATGTTTATGACCTGCATTGTAAGAAAGTCAGGAATTATGGCCTGTTACAGAATGAATCATTACCAGTGAAGGTCAGAAAGAACTTCCTGTTGATTTTTTCAAATATCAGTGTGCCATATTTGGGACCAATGAGTCCTAAACTGCCTTAATTTCAAATACTTAGATATTTCTAACTTTCACATCTGAGAATTAGAGATTAAAAAAATTACTTTGGTATGTGCATTCACAAGCATATCTGTATTATTTATTTATTTTTGCTCCTTAGTTTTTCTAATTGTTTAGGTTTATGAATAAAAATACTTGGAGTGCAAATTATACATAATATATCTTATATTTAGGCTAAGTATACTCAGTTTATTACTTTTAGCTTTTCTGTTAATTCTAGCATGCGTCATTGAAGGACATGAATATTTCCACATACCAGAAGTTATAAATAATATGTTTACTGCAATTCTTTCCATTAGGATTTCTTAATCAATTTAGAGATGTGTTTTAAACCTTACATTATTGGGAAATTTGTTATAGAAAATCCTATTATATTCAAAAGATTTGAGCAGCTTCAGGCTAAGTCTTAAGCAGGATCTGAGAACATTTTTTTCAGGCAGGAAATGAGAAATGGAAGCAGTTTTTTTAATGTCTGGATTTTCCCTTTCTCTTCATCTATGCTTTAAAATCAGCTCATTTGTTTCTATACTCAACTATTTGTCTTGGCACCTAGTCAAACGTGAAAAATATCAACCCGTTGCTGGTGGTAGCTCTGGGTGCTGTGTGATCTTGCCCTGTGTGTTATTTTCATATGGAAGAGAATAGAAGGAAGGGATATGATGTGGAAGACTTGAAGATTTCACCTCCGGCAGCTAGCTGAGAAACATACGCACAGCATTTTCATTTCTTTAAGCAGACATTAATTGTATATTTGGATGATTTTGATTATTCTTTCCTAATCCCTCATATTTGTCCTCATATATATTAAGAAATATCATCATTTAATTACTCAAGCAATTTTTCTCTAATTTAGAGAGATACATTTTACTCTCAAATCAACGAATTGAGAAAAATCTTTTCAGACTCAAGATAATTAAGTTACATTTGAAATTTATAGACAAATTTCCCAGTTTGTAATCATATTAATCCTCTGGCCCAAGGAAAATAATATTTAAGACAAAAACCTGATCAAAACCAGCCATGTCCTATGTATTTGAAAAGAGATTTTCGCAAGTTCTAAAGTTAAACAAGTGTCACACAATCTTTTTATTTCCTCTCTCTAGTATCATTTTCATTCATTCTTCTCATGTAATAAACATTTAAATAATTGTGTACAGATTTATGTCAAAACATTAAAAATAATCCTTTCTCCCAAATGGTGCTACTTTTCAGTTCACAGTTTATTGCTTTTTCCCACTATGCTGCTTCCAAAATCTCACTAGCTAAGTGGATAAAGGATCTATTATGGTTTATAACTGGATGTTTCTGAAAATTTCATTCACATAGAGGTGGCTTTTGAGGTGTGATGGCATCCTGGGGGCACTATACCATTGGTGGATCATTCATTGTTGAGTTTAGAGCTTTATATGCTGTCAGGAGGCAGGTCTGGTCAGGAGAGTTGGGTAGCTAGGGTTACGACCTGGAGGGCTGTGGCTCTCTCCCTGGCTCCTTTCTGTCTCTCTGATTTCTGGATGACAGGAAGTGAGCAACTTTCTTTGTCAGACTCCTAAACCATGCTGCCTCTTTCTGCAGCTAGCTGCCTGCAACTTCTAAATCATGATCCCAAATCAGTCTCTGTTACTGTAAATTTTGAGCATTGGGTATCATCTTTCAGTGATGAGAAAAATTATTAAGATAAGTTCAAAGAAGCCATGGAACTGGAAGCCTGGACGAGGCTCAGCTGGAAGGAGCCAAACACAGCAACCAGACCAAGTGAGGTTATTCTAGTCAAGTTTGAGTCCAGTAGATCTAGGTCAGGTCAGCTGAGGTATACTGCTGGGTCCAGCCAAGCCCAAACTGAGGCACAGACCTACAGGAGCATCCTTGTGGCATAGAGGTGGCAGCAGGTAACTGGAGTGAGCTAGTCTGCCTAGAAGACTCCAGATGCATGAAGGGGAGGTGCCCAGAAAGCATTCATGGGAGCTAATTCAAATACAAATTACCAATTTAAGATCTGCTTTGTTATACAGCTATAATATTTGCTCTTATGGTCTAAATTAGAAACCCATTAGTTACAAAAGTTTTTCAATTTCTAAATTTTACTAATAGTTATTAGTATTACTAATTGCACTACTGTAAATATGAAGCTGTATCTGCCTTAACCACATTTACCCTTGAGTATTAATATTGGCAGGTGTTTCAGTAATAGCCTCACCAAAACCCTGCACTGAAGAACAGAGGACAGTGCCAAACAGAAACCAGTATCTCTCTCACTTGCAATCGGCAGAGAAGGCAAAACCTTGGAACAAAAACAAAACAAGGATCTCTGACAGGAGAGATACCTAAAAAACAGACTCTTTACAAAGAAGCTCTGACTGCAATGATACAGCTACCTACTACCAAACTTTTACGAAAAAGTATCACAAAATCAAAATATACAGTTCACTCTGAAATAGAAAATGACAAAAAAAGGAGCAACATGCATTCTCGTGCCCTGAGCCCACCCAGAACAAACCTAAGGGACATCAGCATAGAAGAAATTGGAAGCCACACACCTGAAATTTCTAAAATAATATCAACTGAAGTAATAAAAAAAAAACTGCAGAAGAGTATAGAGGAAATCAGATCAGAAATAATCTGATAAAATAAAGAAATAATCTCATAGTTAAAAAAGAAGAAATGAAAACTATAATAAAAGAATTGCTAAGCATTTCTAAAGAAGACACTGATAAAAAATAGCGGAGAATAGAAAAAGTGATGGAAACCCTGAATGATAAATAGAGGAAAGATATAGAATGCAAGAAGCAGATTCAATGAGATATACAAGAAATTAAAAATTCCATTGAAAGTTGGCAAAACTATTTGAATAAAAGAGAATATAGACTCTCAGACCATAAAGACACTGCTGCAGTTAGTGAAAGATAAGGAAAGTACTCTTAAAAATAAGTAGGGTCCAGGAAATGATAATTCAACATGTGCAAGATGATGCAAATATGAACAACATAAGACTAATAGACATTAATGAGAAATAAGGAGGCAACAAAAACACGAAAAGAATATGGGCAGAAGTAGTAGCAGAAAACTTCCCAAATACGGGGAAACAATCTGACATTCATATAACCAATGCAGATAGAACTCCAAATCATATCAACCCAATTAAAACTACACTCAGACATATAACAAAAACGATCCCAGAAATTCAGCACAAAAACAAGGAACTAAAAATCCATCAGAGAAAAGAAACAGATCTACAGTCCAATGAAAATTTATTCACAACTTCCTGGAATTTGAGGGATGCAATGAAAATAGTTCTCAGAGGGAAATTTATAGCAGTGAAGGCACACATTAGGAAAACAGAGTGAGCACAAATAAATACCCTAATGCTGTACCTCAAGCTTCTATAAAAAGAGCAAACCAAGCACAGAGCCCAAAGATGGGAGGAAATTATAAAGATTAGAGCAGAAATTAATGCAATTGAGACAAAAAAAAACAATACAAAGAATTAATGAACCCAAAATCCGGTTCCTTGAAAGATTAAATAAAATTGATAAACCTCTAGCCAACCTCCTCAAAAAGAGGAAAGAAAAAACCCCCCACAAATTCAAGCAATAATGAATAAAAAGGGATAAATTACTACATATCTTCTACAATTCAGAAGATCACCAATAGCTATTTTGAAAATCTTTACTCTCACAGGATAGAAGACACTGAAGAAATGAACAGATTCCTAGATAGGTACAAATTGCCAAAACTGAATCAATAAGGTATAAAAACTCTGAATAACTCATTATCAGTCAATGAAATTGAAAATGTAATTTAAAAAACTTACCAAAGAAGAAAAGCACAGTTCCTGATGGATTCACAGTTGAATTATACAAGAACTTTAGAGAAGATTTAATCCCAATACTCCTTAAACTCTTCAATGAAACTGAAAAGGAAACAATACTCCTGAATCATTCCTGGAGGCAAGTATTATACTGATACCAAAATGAGAGAAAGACCCAAACAAAAATGAGAATTACAGGCCAATCTCCCTCATGAATATGGATGCAAAAATCCACAATAAAAATACTAGCAAATAGAATACAGAGTTTCATCAATAAGATTATACACTATGACCAGATCAGATTCATCCCAGGGATGCAAGGATGGTTCAACATATGCAAATCTATAAATGTAATACACTATATTAATAAAGCCCAAAGCAAAAACTACTTGTTCATCTCAATAGATAAGAAAAAGTGTTTTGACAAAGTCCAACATTCATTCATGATCAAAACCCTACAGAAAATTGGAATAGATGGCCAATACCTCAATCTAATAAAAGCCATCTATGACAAACCAATAGCCAACACAATTCTAAACAGAGAATAACTGAAATATTTCTCTCTCAGATCAGGTACAAGACAAGGAGATTGAATCACCACTCCTATACAATATAGTTCTGAAATCATTAGCTAGAGCCATGAAACAAGAGAAAGATAAATAAAAGGAATAAGAATAGATAAAGAAATTAAACTATGATTATTTGCAGATGACATAATACTCTACTTGGAAGACCCAAAAAACTCCACTAAGAAGCTCCTAGAATTAATAAACAAATTTGGTAGCATAGTAAGATACAAAGTAAACACCCCCAAATTAATAGCATTCCTCTACACAGATAACAAACTCACTGAGAGAGATATTAGAGAAATAATACACTTCACAATAGCATCCTCCCAAAAATGAAATACATAGGAATTAATCTAAAAAGGAAATAAAAGATCTGTACAATGAAAATTACAACCCTGTAAAAACAGAGATTGAAGAGGACTTCATAAAATGAAAAGATATGCATGGCTCCTGGATAGGAAGAATCAACATTGTGAAAATGGCAATACTCCCAAAATTGTTATACAGATTTATAACAATTTGATAGCAATTCCTATCAAAATACCATTAACATACTTCACAGATCTCAAGAAAACATTCTTAAAATTCATTTGGAATCAGAAAGACCTAGATTAGCAAAGGCAATCCTGGGCAACAAAGGCAAAGCAGGTGGCATTGCAAACCCTGACTTGAAATTATAGTACAAAGCTACTGTGATAAAATCAACATGGTACTGGCAAAAAAACAGAACTAAGGATCAATGGAACAGATTATAAGATGCAAATACAACTACAAACACACTTAGCCATCTTATCTCTGACAAAGGGGCCAAATATATTCACTGGAAGAGAGACAGCCTCTTTTTAAAAATGGTGCTGGAAAAACTGGCTATTCACATGACAAAGACTAAAACTAGACCAGCGTCTATTGCCATGCACTAAACTAAAAATCAAAATTGATTAAGATCTAAATGTTAAAACAGAAACACTAAATCTCATGGAATGTAAAGTAGGTGAAAATCTTGAAGATGTAGGAGTAAGTAGACAGCTCATGAACAAAAACCAAACTGCATGGAAAAATACTGCAAAGAATCAAGAACTGGAATCTCATCTTATTGAGAAGTTTTTGCATGTCAAAAGAAATCACCAACTGAGTGAAAAGACAACCTACAAATTAGGAAACATCATAAGCATCAATCACTGAGACAAAGAACTTGTATCTGAATTATATAAATAACTAAAAAAAATATTGGCCTCCAAAATCTAAAGACCCAATCCAAAAATGGGCAAGTGAGATGAATACCCCCTTCTCAGAGGAAGAAATACAAGTCTCAAATTAATACATGAAAAAATGTTCCACAGCACTGGCCATTTGAGAGATGCAAATTAAAACAACATTGAGATACCATCTTACCCCAGGAAGGTGGCTATCATAAAGAAATCAACTAATAACAAATGCTGGAGAGACTGTGGCAATAAAAGAACCCTTATCCACTGCTAGTGGCAATGTAGATTGGTATGACTACTGTGGAAATCAGTGTGGAGACTTCTCAAAAAACTAGGACTGGAAATCCCATTAAAATAAGCTATTCCTCTTCTGGATATTTTCCAACTGAAAACATCATACCATAGTGATATATGTGCACCCATGTTAATAGCAACACAATTTGTCATAGCCAAATTTTGGAAACAACCAAAATGTCCATCACTTGAGAAATGGATGAAAAAAAACATGTGGTGTTTTTAGAATATTACTAAGAGTACTACTAGAGAACCACTAAACTATAAAGAAAGACAAACTTGAAACCTTTACAGGTAAGTGGATGCAACTGAGGCTATACTCATAAGTGAAATAAATCAGACCCAAATGTGTAAGTATTGTATTGTCTCCGTAGTGTAAGAACCTGAAGGAAAAAATAAAACCTGAAAGGTATATTAGGTATGGTAAAATGGAAAGAAATGGCTTTTAAGGATTAAAGAATGAAGAGGAGAGAAAGGAGCAAAGATAGGGAAAAAGAAAGGAGTGAAAAATATGCAAGTATATATACAGGATGGTTGAGATAATTGCATTCATAATTTTCATCTTTTTTATTTTTATTTATTTTATTTTATTTTTTGTAGAACTGGGGATTGAACTCAGGTCATTGCGCTTGCCAGGGAAGCTTTTATTCCACTGAGCCATCTCCCCAGCCCATCCATCTATTTATTTATTTATTTATTTTTATTGTATTGAGAAACAAATATCAAAGAGACAGTTTCA